>UYYF01000042.1:0-62049 GCA_900618365.1 Thelazia callipaeda
CACAATGCATAAATATATTTTTAAATGTTACAAAAATCTTGCCTTCTAGTTTCTATCAGTGACTTGTAACAATTAATTTTTGATCAAGTAACGGATCACTTATATTTTGATTTTAATTACAAAATATTAAAATAAATTATATTTTATGAATTTTATCAAGTTAACCACACGTAAAATGATTCGAGACAAAAGCATTAAATTTAAAAACCTTGAGTTTTTAATTTTGAATTTAATTATATGACTATAAAAGTTTGTAAAAATTGTATCACTAACTTTCAAAAGTACTGTCAAATTTAATTTCTGAATTCATATTTTGATTAATATTTTCACTAATATAATGTCAAGTTTAATTATGAGAGAGAAATTTTTATAAATTGTATCAAATATTTAATTATAACTTTATACTTACATAGATTTTATAATTGTTGTTTTAATAATGCAAAAATTTTTAATTTTTTCATTTCATTTGATTAGTATTGATTACTTTAAAATTTTTTCATTTTATTTGATTATTATTGATTACTTTAAGAATTTTTCCCCAATTATACTAAAATGTATTAATTAGTTTAGGTATTTCTGAAAATTTTGTTTGCGAACAAAAAATTTTCAGTGATTTTCTCATGAAAAATTACATACACATTTTTTTGAATTATTTAACAACAAGTTTTTTTTTTATTAACAATATTTAGGATGAAAATCATTGTTTTACGATGGAATTTTCAGTTAAATTCATATTAATAAAACAAGTTTTTGAATTCTTTCAACAAATATGCTGCTAACATTTTGTGCGTAGCCCACTTTGGAATGGATCTTTTACTGCTCGCAATCATTTGCTGACATCTTGACCTTACCACACTTTCAAATGACCTTAAGCATAGAAAATATCAGTTCTAAGTGATTAGCTACATTATAAAATATAAAATCGTTTTATTACCATTTACTCAGATTGAATTGCATATATTATCGAATTTTCATAATTCATTTTTGAGTAATGAATTTCATATTTATAGAATAATTATTTTCTGCTTACATAATTTCTGCGCACAATTTTTCCGTACATTTTAAATACGCTATATTAAGAATGATTGCATTAATAATTAAATATCACTACCTTACTGCACATATATTAATTATTAATGAATATGCTTACAAATATTGGGGTCTATTTATTGATGACAAACACACGTCAAATTTACAAAAACTTAAAAGCACAGTTATTAATTTAAAAATCACAACTAAGTTATTGAATTCAAAATGATATACATTATTGTAAGTCACATTAAATTAATTAAATTATATATTGTATGCTGTAATTAGAATAATTTTCAATATGCTCACAAATGTTTACATTCCAAGGCCCTTTAGTTTTTATGGAAAACTTGCTTTTTTACTACTTATAAAAAGTAGTTAGTTTTAGTGACAAAATGCATAATTTTCGCTGTTCTGTTTGTCATTTTTCTGTTTTTTCAGCTTTTTTTTCGATTAAAATTTAGAATTAAAAAAAAAAAGTTTAAGAACGAAATAGACTAAATTTAATTGAGCTCAAATTAAATCATTATCAGACTGAACAGAATCTCAATAGAATTTAGTATTCATTTACACTTTTATACTAATTTACAATTTACTGTTAAATGCAAATACAATCACTGTATTGTTTTTTTCAGAACTTTGTAATTTTTTAATAATTTTTATTAAGAAGCAATGATTGATACAGTATACTGCTAGATATCCCTAAGCCACAAGCATATTATGTTATTTATTCTCTAAAGGTTATTGTCAATGAACTGTAAGCAACCATAAACGACAAATCTGATCTTTGATAAATGTACAAGAGATTACTTGAATTTAAATACTGATTTTCGATTACTTTAATTAATTAGTATTAGATTAATAAGATTAATAATCAATATGTCTCAATAAGTAAGTCTTAAAGAAGGAAATATCAATATTATTTCAGGTGGTGATTTGTCAGAGTTCGCTGGAACTCCGCCATTATCTTGGGCCTGATAGTCTAACGATGGATGTAGGAGGTACACTAAAATACAACCATCTGGAATGGGTTCAACATCGTATGGTAACTTTGTTGTTTATATATTTTATGAAAATTTTCAAAATAATTCAAAATTTAATATTCATTACTAAAATGTAATTGTACCTATCCAAAAATCTAAGCTAACGTAAAAAACGTGAAATTAAATAATTTATAAATTTGCATTAATATTTGCAGTGAAGATCATTACTCTCGTGGTTATGACCAGATAAAACGACTTCATAATGACCAATAATAACGGCTTTTAATTATCAAAATTATTATTGCTGAATATTTTCTGAGATTTAAGTCATAATTATTAATGGGTGAAGATGATATTAAGCAGCTACAAGCCAAAATAATTTTTTGTTTAGTGCGGTTTCAATACTTTTACAGTTTGATAGAAACCATAATTATTAGTAATCAGTCAATTACCAAAATTAATATTTTTTCAGTTTAAAAAAATGTTTTTTGAAATTATAAAGTCAATCTTTACTTTTATTGCTCGATTTAAAGTTATATTCAAAATTGTACTGAACTTAAAAAAGCATTGTCCACTTACTTAACAGCATTTCAATTACCAGTGTATTTTATTAATTTTGATAATTGATTCATTACTAATAATTACTGATTGCTACACTACTGTGGCATGTGATTCAGTTCAGTACTGATCATTTACAAGAAATTTGATAAAATCGAAATTTATCTTTTGGAATGTAAATTTCAAGGTTTTTAGTACAAGAAATTTCGGAATCGTAAAAAAAAATTTCGCTCATTTCACGCAATGAAAACAAGTTTGTTTTTTTTGCATTTCGTTATAATAATACATGACCTTTGAACTCTCTCATTGTTAACATTAAAAAATTTATGTGACAAATTTTTTTTAGGACATCGAACGAATGAAGTCATCAGCAACAGTAATTGCTCAATCACTAAGTGAATTTGGCCGTTGTCTAAAAGAAACAGAGTTACCAAATGATGTCGAGACAACTGCGCGAATTCTGGAAATGCAAACCGCGGAACGAGACGCCATTAAAGTAGTCAATAAATAGTCAATAACTACACTGATCAATAATTACAGTCTAATCAATTAGAAATTAATAGTGGGTATATTAGTATAGACTATGATTTTAAATAATTATAGATGAAATATATTTTCAGGAAGATTTCCGAATATCTATTAGAAAAGGATTATCGTTGTTACGGCACGTTCGTCAGCTTGATGTCAAACCAGAACACGAACAGCTCAGTCCGACAAGGTAAATCTATTCAAAGTTTTCTGCAGTTATGATCTCAAGGATTACGCGACTAATTTGACCTTACGATTTTTGAATCTTTCATTCAAAAATTATATAACTGTATTTTCACAGTGCTTCTGAATTTTACAATACAGTACTACTGCGCATTTAATGTATGTTTGAACCCCCAAAATATTTATGTTGTATTTCAAAGTTTATTATAACATGAAGTGCTGAAACATTGTTAATCTAAATTAGTCAAAAATATAATCTAGTCTTATAGTATAAGAAAAAGTATTACTGTATTGTAAAATATTTGTGATCTTAAGTTATTTTAATTACAATCTGATTTTATACAGTAAGCGAACTTCAGTAAACTGCATAATTTTGGGTTTTAAGCACAAAATTGTGCAGTTTACTGTAAACAAATACAAAAGTTATGAATTTTTTTAAAAATAATTCTTTGAGTACTTGTCGATCCATAAATTTTTCTACTTTTGGAGTAGTTACTGTAAAAAATATTTATCGTAATAATTATTGTACTATTATTGACTTTTTGTAGCTGATAAAGTATACTTTACTTAAAATCGTATACTAGATTGTGAAGTTTTTAGGCTTCACAATGTCACTGCAATCGAGCGTATGCTAATACAGCTAGAAGAAACAGAAAGAAGTTTTGATACATTTTGGGTGAAACATGAAAAACGCTTAATGCAGTGTTTGAAATTACGACGCTTCGAAGATTCATTCAGAAAAGTAAACTAAGAGTAAATTTATTTATATGATAAAGTAAAACTAAGATAATGCTTAAAAATGTTAATTTTTAAGAAAAACTATCATTGGTTCAGGTCAGAGTTCACCAAAATTAAAATTATCAGGTAGAATTTGCTTATGAAAGCAAAAAAAGTTAACAGTAAATAACGAAGTACAATAGTCGTAAAAATAATAATAATAATAATAATACATAGTAACCATTATATGGATAATTCTAATCTGATTCCTATGGATGCGCATCTGCAAATAAGAAGGTCAGAAGGTTAAATGCAATGAAGGTCACTATAGTTTTATGAATAGCACTTGACCTTTGAATATATCCAAAGGTCAAATATGGATTTCCAATTGATTTTCCTTGACAACATAAAAGTGGTCATCATCATGTTTATTGCCATCATTAAAATTTAACTTTGTTACTCTGCTTTATGAAGCTATTTTTTCGTTTTACTTTTGCAGTATTTCTAAGATTTTCTTTTGTGCAACATTTGCAATACTTCCACATATGCACCGTAAAAAGTGGAATGAATATTAATATTATTTCTGTAAATACTCATTGATATTTGAAGTATTGACGTGAAGCATTTACGAACATTCGGTATTAATAAGCACACGTGTTATTTTCGTTGCTGTTATTAACACTAATATTCCCGCTGTTAGCATGAGTATTGAATATTAGAGCAGCTATTATGGTTAGACTGAGTAAATTTTTTTAATTTCTACACTTTTTTCAATTTCTTTTATTCATAATTTGATTTCTTGAGGATTTACCCGCCTAAAACTTCATTATATTCATAAACTCTTACAATTTCACAAAATAATTTAAACAGTTCAAATTTAAATTACGATATTTTAGTGTAGTACTTAACTGAGAAATGATTTTTGGTATGTTATGAAGCGAAAAATTGGAAGTACACTTTGGTTTTATAAACTGATCATACATCAAAAGAATGCACAGTGAATTACATTTTAATTACAGGTCAAGAATTGACCTTTACAAGTCTTATATTTCTTTTGAATGTCTTTTTTGTCGTTAATATTATTCAAAGATACTTTTTTCTTCATTTGAAAGAATTTTTAATACTTTCCATTAATAATTTTGCGATATATTTTCTGATAAATCACCCTATTAATCAATTAGTTTTCAGTACCCATTGATCTTATCTGAATGAGATTCAAAGTTTTAATTTAGTCCCGTAGAATCTATTAATTTAGTACTTAAATAAAGTTGAGCTTAAGTTTAGCGCAGTTTAGCAAAGTATCTTCAAGAATTCAGTCTGAATTTTGTCGATGGATTGATTCGCTTAGAATTTAGCTTCCATATTTTCAGTAATAAAATCAATCAATATCACACGGAGGTTACTCCAGTAATAATAAGTCATATTTATTGATTGATCAAAATATTATCAGACTTAAAAATCTAATCGTTGAGTGATTGAAAATGCACGCGAATAGCTAAGAGAAAATAATATAAATAGCAAAATAATTGCAGATTGACACCACTCTCAACATAATCGAGAATTTTCTTCTTTTTTTATAATTTGTTTTGCAATCTTAATTAATAAGTTATTAATTATTAAATAATGATTAATTATTAATAATGATGTCTTAATTAATGAATTACGGTAAGTACTGACGCATTCATTTGCAAATACTTTTATAGTTTTGACTTCTTTTTCTTTCGTCTATCTTCTTAAATTCCTATTAAATTCAAAAAATAAAAAAAGAAACCAAAAAATTTGAATGAAATAAAAATCTTTCATTTTATCTTTGCTTAATTAATTTCCAAGCAAAATAATTTGATTTATTAAATAACTTTTGAAGAGATTTTATTATTTCGCTGTTACTATCTAATTTTTTTTCGCTCTAAAAATTTAAAACTGCAATATCGATGTACTCAATAGCGAGAACTTTTATTCGTTCATTCAAATTATTAATTTCTAAAACATTACATTTTTCGCAATTTTTATTAATAAACTTTATTTAATTACTCAAATATTTATCTAATTAGTCTGTAAAATAATATTTTGCCCAATCGCTGAAACAAGCAGCCCTAATTTATGATTAGCTAAGTGAATAATTAATCGGTATATTATAATTAATAATTAGCTAAGTGAATAATTAATTGCTATATTATGCAATTGTATTAGTAAAAATAACTTCTACATAATACTTTGGCTTACTTTGTTCACAATATTCACAAACTTTACTGAAAAAAATAAAAAAAATCAAATATAAAAAGTGTTTTAGACCAAAATTATATCATTTGGTGACAATTTTATATTATTTTGTTTCGTTTTTGTCACTTTCAATTATGTTTGTTTTTCGAAAAGTTATTTTTGCTTGTACGCTAATTTAATTTCAATGTTTTTTTCATGTTTTTATGTTTTTCATATTTTTATGTTTTTCATGTTTTTTTCATTAATTGTATTCCTAATAATGTACTGCGAAAAAAAGAAAAAAAACCAATTTTTTACTTTTTATCTTTTTTAAAGTATCTTAAATAGTCTATAAAGATTCCTTTCATCAGTTCTTTTGTAAAGTATATAGTCGGTCGCATCTATTCATTCACACGCTTTTAGATATCATGCATTTTTACACAATTGCTGTATAGTTTAACTTGGCAATAATAAATTATAAGTTATTGATTGAAAAACTGATCATAGTGAAATAAAATAACGCTTATAAAAAATAATTATTCTAATTCTGTAGTCATAAAATAATATGTCACAATATAAAGAATAATTAATTTCGTATAAACGTGTAAATTATTTATTTTGATTGCTTTCATCTTTTTAATAACAAATTCAATATAATATAAAATATAATTGATTGTATCTGCGTTAAATATGATTGATGATATTATTTAGTTATCTTAATTAAGCTTTGCTTACTTGCTAATATTTTTAGTATGAAGTGAATGTAATAATATCATAGGAAGTATTGATTAATTATATGAAGTACTGATCAATTGCAAGAAGTATTGATTGATTATAAAAAAATTATAATTGTAAGCATGATTTTAGCTACAATCTGCATTTGCAAAGCATATGATCCATCTGGAAGAACATCGTGAAGTGGGTGATGGAGCCGAAAAAGCAGACCATTTGGCCCGCGCACATCTTGAATATTCTCAACATGCTATGGTTAGTCTTGGAATTAGCATATTTTTTAATTCTCTTAAAAAGTTATGCTTTTGTAATAAATTTGTTCAGATAGTAGACGAATATAGTAAAGCTTTTTACTCTGATAAGAGTTTTTTCAAACTTTAATTGAATTAAATACTCTATTTATACGTGTAGATAACTACACGTAAATCATTGTGTAATTATCATATTCGTAAACTTATAGCGTAAATAACCACTTTGCTAAACATCGTATCTATGGATACAAATAATATGCATAATTATTATGAATTTAAAAATTTGCATTTATAATAATTACGCATTCATTATTATAAATAAATATATTATATTATTTGAATTTTGTTTCATAAAAAGCCCATATGTGTAGTAGTTTTCTGATGCGTATATATTCTCAGCAAATATGAATTCTAAGAACATATTTTGTACAGAAAGTAGTGCTTCTGTACAAAATACAGTTGTCAGAGATTTTTTTCACATAATTTAAAATGAAACGAAGTGTAAAAAAAATTTGGTTATCCGTCAGAGTGAAATTGGAATTTGTTGATATATGAACTGAACTTATAGAGGAAATTGTTATTACACGTCAAAAAGTGCTACTTTTATGCTATCACTTTAGATTGTGATAACAAATAACATTAGATAACATTAGTTCTCTTATGCTGCATTCTATTCAGATTCTTCATCTTTAGCTTTCTGATTGCGATGAATTCAGTCTTACAGAATACATCTGCTAACTAATATTGCTCGAAGTCTTAAGTAGCGACAAATTTTTTTGACAAATTTATTTAAAAGGATTGATGAAGAATATATTTTTAAGCATGTGCATCCAATGTAGAAATAAATGGTAGTGAAAGCATGAGTTTAAGCTTTAATTGAATGTCATAACATAGGAATGTATATATAAATATATAGGAAAATGTTAACAGCACTCACTTTTTTAGGAAGATGTGCACGGTGCACGTAATTTACGTGATACGGGTCAAGAACTAATTTCGTCACAAGATGTGGAACTTACGGCTAGCTTATTGCCAAAATGTGACGAATTAGATCGAATGGCTAATGCGTTAAGCGGAGCGTTAGAACGACGTAGTCAAGTTTTACGTTTAAGTAAGGAAATGCATCAACAAATACTTGCAGTAAGTAATCAAAGTTTTACTTTAATATAAGTCGAAAAAAGTGTTAAAGTGTTAATACCAAGATAATTACATTTTTTAAATAATATTTTCGTTAATATCAATATTTCTCGAAGTATTAAGTGAAGACAGCTTTTTAATTGAACAAAATATAGTCGTCAGAAGTAATTCTATAAAATGCAAAAATTTCTCTCAAACTTTAAAGTTAACGAATAAAACTCTTAGTTGCATTAGTTTAATACTTTTATTTATACTTTTACTTTTATCTCTGATGATAATATTTTTGCATTAATATTATTAATAATATTCAAAGAATGACAAGCGTGATTGAAGCTTAGTACTTTTTGAGTAATAAAACTGATAATAGGACTCATTATGCAACCACAACAAGCTTCTAAAATACAAACTTAAACACCTTAAAAAATTGTGGACCTAAATTGGTGATGAATACAAATGAATTATTTCACTTTTATTAACTCTTACTTAATTTTGAAAGTAATTAATTCATTTAATTTTTGGACCAAAAAAATTATAAACTTATGCACTATAATTTGATTTCTATAACAGTAATAATTTATAACTATAATATGGATAATGATTATAATATTATTAATAGGCAATAATAGTAATAACTATATTGCTATATGATGATGATAGTAGTAACAGTAATATTGCTGTTGTGGTCATCAATTTCTACTGGTAAAGGATGTGTATAGTATCATAATAAAATTACTATTATAATTATTATGCAACTTGCTCAGCATAAGAAGTGGTCTGAATGTTTAATCTGAAGAAGCATCTGTTATAAGAATAGATTCATTCATAGCTGTGAATCACTTTAAAGTTGCCTTCAAGTAGATTAAACACTTAAAACGTTTAAGTCAGACTTAAATCTAAATTTACGATAAGTATGCAATAATTGCTGTAATTCTAATTTTATTGCATATTCTAAAGTATTACTTGTAGAGTAATTACGAAAATTGTTCATATGAATTTACTTTTTTAGCTTCGTTGAAAACTTACAGAAATTTCGTTGAAAATTTTTCGACTTTTTTGAAAAGTTGATAATTGCTTAACATTTTTAGCATTTTACTTACTAAATTATAGTTTCTGAAGTTTGAAATTTGACTTTTTGTAAAATAAAGTTATTACTAATTAAGTGACACATAACTTTTTTTTAAAAAGTTCTGAACTTTCAAAAGTATTTGAGTAATTAAAATATATTTTTTGTATTTTTTCTGACGACTGCATCATTTTGGCATACAAAATTGTTATTTAATTTTTTCCAGGCTAATAATTGGTGTCGGAAAGGAATCGAATTACTTACGTCAATACCGTATGATGTGACTTCTAATACTGCTTTGACTGCGTTGACTTCTGTAGAGGAGTACATTAACGAAAGCGAATCTTTAAAAGTCAGTGATAAGTCAAGAATAATACGTTAAATCATGTAGTAAACTTCTTCCCGTTTGATAATCTTTCTTCTCCTTTCAAAGTAAATAAAAAAATATTATTAAGTGATTAATTAATTTTCAAAGGTTTATTTTAATATAATAAGTTTTTGATGTCTCATATTCAAATTAGTATTTGAGTTGTTGATGATAACTGATAAAGATTTATGACAATAACGTAAGTGTTAATTTATTTAAGAAATTCTTAAAATTATCCCCTAAGAAAAATTGCCAAAACACTGTTTTTCAAGTTATATATTTATAGAATTTGGTAAGAAAGTATTTTATAATTTGTTACTTCTTTATAAAATTTGAAAACAATTATCACAAATGATAATTTCTTGTCAATCCGTTTCTTAGTAATTTTTCAGTTGGATACGTTTAGCCAAGAATCAGATTTGAATAAACTGATAATGCTCACTACAACCGAAACGTCCACTTTGCTTAATCAGGTAAATAATTTTCAAATTTTAAACTATTATTGAGTTTCACTTTCAGAAGTCTACAAAAGCGCTTAAAATTTGAGAAATAATTTGAAGCTATTTAATATAATAATTTAAAAAATGCCAAAAATAATACAATGATTTGGTCTTTATGATGTGAAATACAACAATTTTTTGAGATTTTTTCATTCAAATTTGTTTCTCATTAAAAAAGTGATTCAAGAATCAATATTGATAAATATTATATCTCAAATATTAATAATGATTATTTCTAGTATTTCTGAGGTTTATGAAAGGCGATAACAGCCTTTTCATTAAGAATTCAAGTCATATATACCTGCCATCTTATATTATCAGTAGAAATTAGTGATCAGTTTTGACGTAATCTCTCCCAAAATTTGCTGTTTAAATACAATATATTTGCGTATGCAACAATGTATGAATAAATTCATTCACTTGATCACGTGAATTCTTGTGTTGTTTTTAGATTCCGTTCTTTTTTATTACATACAATGTTCATATTTTATAATAATAATTTAATGTTGTTCAAGTTTTAATATTATTTAAACTGGTTTTATTGAAAACTCAAAAATATTCCCGCGATTTTATTTTATTTGATTTATTATAGAATATTTAATAAATATATATTATTTGATTGAATTTTGTGAAAAAAGTGTTACAAAACGTATTCAATTTCTTGTATTCATAAATAGAAATCACTATTTAATTATTATAGCGCCAAAAAAAATGTTATTAATAGTTTCATAGTTTATAAAATTATAGTTTATTTATTGAAATTACTGAAGTTGTTTTGATGTAAAAGCTTGCAGTATCTGAAGTTATTACTTTTCTGTAATGAGTTACAGGTAATAGAAAGAATCACGGATATTAAACGTTTAAGTATTTCTCGACGTGACGCGCTGCAAAAAATGGCCTTCCGAGAAATTCGAAAACCTCCTGTTCAAGTAGTTAGTCCGGAAAAATTGCCACTTTCTGATAATGCTAATAAAGAATCCATACGTAAGGATTCACTTGCTTCGTCACCTACTAGTAAGGTGTGTTCGATATTCAGTTCATTAAGCTTTCTGCATAATTTCTAATCTCTTTTTGCATAACAAGCCGACAACACTTTTAATTTCATTTATATTCCACGCAACATCTGCGTTAAATCTACGTGATGCATTCCTCTTTGGCCTTTACTTGAGAGAAATACAGACAGAATTAAAAATATTGATTAAACCACAATATTTTCTATTAGAAACTTTGATTACAGAAAATTTGATCGAATAATTTGATCTCAGTAAGTAAAAGGTTCAAAAGGCTTGTTATCTATCAATAATCAAATATTACTTAAAAAAGTTTGTAAGTTTTCGGTAATCGAGTAATCCATTATTAACTGGTGAATATTTTGCGAATTAAATCCATGATTGAGTCGATTGATATCAGAAGAATCATTTCCGTCATTACTTGAAACTATGAAAAATTTCATAGCATCAAAATTAATCATCCAGTTTCGCAGCATCCCAATGATGCATTTTTAATATTAATTATTTAACTTATTAAAAGTTGTAAAGTTATTTAAAATTTTGAATTTCTAAAAGTATCAAAAATCAAATTATTTACCAGAATACTTTAAAAAACTAAAATATATTTGAAGTGAAAAGTGAAAATATGTAGCATTGCTAATAACTCTCAAATCTCTTAAAATTCTAATTATTTTTAATAATAAAACACTTATTTTAATTTCTATTTTGAGTATTTATTGATTTTTCACTTTTATTTTCATTGCACTCTAAAAAGTTCAGCATTATTGATTGACAATATTTTTACTAATAAATTTATTTCAATTTATTTTTTATTTAAGTTTTTATATGCTTAAAATAAGTATGTACCATATTCACATTAATTAGACTTTAAAGAATTTTGTTTTATAATTATAATTTAAATCATATTTAGATCATATTTTTTAAAATTTATCATCTTTTATTTCTCATCGTTGTCTTTATCAAATTGGATTAACAAGTACATAATTATTTAGTTGAATTTAAATTAATAAAATTTAGACAAAAAGAAATTTAAGTATTCATTCAAGTCATTTAAATTTAAGTATTCAATTCCTGCTTGCACTTTGATGAGCAGGATTTTTGCATTGAGATATTTGCTTTGTGTTCAAGTGAGCTATTACCTAAGATTACAGATTAGAACGGTTGATTATTACATTTAGTTAAAAATAGAAGGCATTTTCAATTATGAAATTTTTGCAGTATTTACAGCTTTCATATTTTTTTCTTGTTTTCATAATTATTGATTCTGCTTTATCGATTTTGCAAGACTTCAAAGATAGTATTGATTTAATCGAAGGAACAACCGATAGTCAGAATTAGGACTAATTGATTGATTGATTGCTTGATCGAAAAAGTCGGATTTTTTTTTACTCGAAGCAATGCCATAAGATGTTTACGGAATACTTAAATATTAGCTAGCGAAATTTCTTGCGTATTTTTTTCATAATTTCTTTATTTTTTTTCAATTATTTATGATTTTGCTCAAATTTTTAGCTATTTTTGTACATCTTTCTACATTTTTAATTATTACTTTTTTTAAATTTATGTTTTTTTGAATTTCTTTTTTTCAATCAAAAAGTTTTGCAAAAAAAGTTAGTAAAATTATGAATGAAAAGTTTTTCAAATATCATTTTTTCGAATTTATTTTTTGTCAATTTGCTGATTGCCAAAAACAGTGCACAAATATAATTAGAATATGAAAAAAGTCCTTGAAGATATTTTTTTTAATGAAACATTGCAACAACAATAATAATAATAATAATAATTATTATTATTAAAATTCAAATGTAACAATTATAATAACAGTAATAATTATAATTATTATTAAAATAAAAATGTACTAGCAATAATAAAAATAATAATAATTATTATTATTATTATTAAAATTAAAAGTAAAATGTACAAGTATATAAACTGCAGCAAAAAAAGGCTTTATGCATTTATTGCTCATAAAAAATTTATTTGAGGCCATTCAGCGCTAACAAAAATTTTTAAATATATTTTAAATTTAAATGCAAACTGAATTTTGAATAAAAAATAAGAATAAATAAATAACTGTGAATGAATTTTGAAAAATGGCTGAAGCGATTTTTCAGCCAAATTTTATTCATTTCAAATTTTTATTTGTGCTTGCATGCAAATGAAAGCCAGGTGTTTCACTGTGCTCAATTTATTTCAAAGTTTATTAAAGTTGAATAAACGCAAAAAAACGCGTAAAATACTTTTCTTATTTATTATTTTAATTAAAAAATTTTTAAAATATTATTATTGCGGTTATTAGCATTTATAAACTTATTTTCATTCTTAGTAAAATGTTGGCATTCCGTTTTCATCAACATATTTATTTCTGCATTTAAATTGCTTACATTCTCGTTATTATTATTAATATTAATGTCATCTTGATGATATTATCGATTACAATTAAAATATTAATGTTAAAAATTATCATTTTTTACTTTAGACATGCTAAGTGATAAATAAGTAAGATGATTACTTAGTGAGATTAAAAATTTGCATAGTAAAGTAAAGCAAAAGCAATCCAAATTATTACATTGCGAGAATTGCTCGATTATTACATTTGCTCTAAATTTTAAATCAGCGTTATTTTCTTTCTTGTTTATTCAATCATATCATTTATTACTTCTAATATGAAATGAAGATTCGAGCACTCCAAGTATTAAATCCAAATTTTTAATTTCATATTTCATCCTTTTAAAGTCTTTTTTAGACCAACCAGGTAAGCTTGGATATTGCAAATAACTAAAATTAGCATACTTCAATATTAATACATTACTGATATAACTTTTAAAATGCTTCTAGAAATCAATTTTTTGAATAATAAATTTATAAAATCTATGCCTTAAATTTGCGTAAATAATACGTGAAGTTCATTCATGTGAGAATTATTTTTGGTCTATTATTGTTTTGAGTTTTTGTTATTGCTTGAAGTACGCTTATTTTAGTTATTTGTAATACACATTATTATTGTTTTCAGTTTTTATTTTTTAATCTAAAACTTTTTATCACTTAATATTAAATTATTTGATGCATATAAAAATTAGAATTTAAGTATAAGACGTGCTTTTTCACGTGCTTGAAAACAAATATTTGCTTTAAAATAAATTAGCGTAGATTGTAGTCACCTTAACATTTAATTTCTTCACTTTTAATACGTGAAAAAATTTTAGATCCATTTTTTAAAAGCCATATTGATTACTTAGCATAAATTTTTGCTAACTAATTCATCTGAAGTGCATTTGAAAAGAATTCAATTGAGGGATCAGGTAGCCAATCACTCTGGTTATTGAGAAGGCCACATTTTACGTCTTGTAGATGACCATTTAGAGTTTTAATTAGTATTTGCATTATATAATAAGATTAGATTATAAGGCTCGTAAAAGTGATAAATGAAGAATTGAGCAATTCAGAATTAAACTTTATTTTCAAATTCAAATTTGAAAATTTGAAATTTTGGTAGTAAAACAGAAAAAGAAAAATATATTTGAAGGTCATTTATCGAAAAATTTTATTGATTTCAGTTAAAAATGACATCATTTTAATAGAATAATTTGAGAAGGATAAACTTTTTTTTCAACTTCGCCCTTTTACTCTTTTTGCTTACTTACTTTTTGTGAGCTTAATTTATGCTTAAAGAATTACTTTCCGTTTTCTTAGACTAGACTAATCTATTTTCTAGGGAAGATATTAACCTAGAAATTAACTTATGTCTCAGACTTATGAAAAAGTGATTAAAAAGTAACAATAACATAGCACACATTTATACTATTCTAGTATTTAATTGAAAAGTAATTAACTTTACTTAAATAACTGCTTTGTCTTTCAATTAATGTTTCACATGAAATAATAAGTATTAATAAATAAGTAATTAAGTGAATAAATAACTGACTTACTTTAATACTTGGCATGAGACAACTTTATTTACTTTTACTTGACTTGACTGCTCGTAAAATGTATAACGACCTAAATGAAGTATAGTAAAGCATTATTCGTTTACTTTTTTACGTGATTATTTACTTTCCAAAGAGAAATAAAGTAATGCTAATCTGAAGTAATATTTAATCTGAATGACCTTTACTTTCTTCAAGTACGAAATTTTCCCATTACATTCCATCAAATATCTAAAGTAAAAACTTGATGAAGGTAAAAGATTTTCTGCTGGGAAAAGTGTTGCTGTGGTTTGATTGCACGACTAGAATATTTTGCGTTGAAAAAAATTTCCATCTTTTTTATTTTATTTATTTTTTATTATACTTATTTTAAATTTAATTTTTCGCATTAATTTATAATTAATTTATTTTTTACATACTTTAATTATTTTTTGGGTTATTCTCTAAATAAATTGTCATCATTTTTTGTCAATTTTAAAATTACATCAAAATAAATTCTATTAAAAAATATACTCAAATAAAGCTGTTAATAATTTTTATCATATTATCATAAAACTAAATTTCAATATTTTTTTTAGATTTACTGAATAGTTTTAAATTTTCAGCTATAAAAATTAATTTTTGAAAAATAAATTAAAGTCATAAAGTTATTAAGTTTATTGAAAAAGTGATTGCTTGATGGATTAATCGGTGTGTTTTAATAAAATTTATCAGTAGGTACTGTATCGGACGATTTAGTTCGCCCGTAAGGTACAAAATATTTTTATTTGTAAAAAATTATTACACTTTCTTGCGATCACTTTTTACACTTTTTAAGTTTTTTGAGTCTATTTTTCTATATTTTTTCTTCTTCTTGCTCTTACACTAAATCCACCCTTTTTTAATACTAACTAAACTGTAGTCAGATTTTTAAAACATTGCGTACTTTATTCAAAACATTTTTTGAAAGCATTTTTATGCATTTTTTGTCATCACAATGGTATGCAAGTATAGTGTAGATAGGCTTGTGCATGATTTGATTTCTGCTTCAGAAATCTCAGAGCACATCTACTCCTTGCCAAGCAATGTCTTCTGAAAGTTTCAGTATTTCAGCTCTTATTAATCTCTTAATTGCTAATATAAAGTTTACTTCTAAAATCCGACGTCTAATATAACAAAAAAGCTAAAGTCTGTGCAATTTTCATAAATATGTAAATTAAACAAAAAGTATGTAAGTTAAAAATAAAATTAAATGAATTAAACTCATATTAAATATATTAAAAATGTAATTATGCAAATTTTATCAATTAAAATGAAATTTAGCAAAAGAGAATTATCACTTTTTGTTAGTTTTCTTCAATAAATTCTTGTTTTAGGCTTGTAAAATTACATCGAAATTAAGTTTTTTCCGTGTAAATTATCAATTACTTAGTGTAAACATTTCTGTGTTTTAAAATTCTCATTTCTTTTAATACTAATTAAAATATTTTTAATAATAAGCAAATTTACAAAATTGACTTATGACATGAACTAAAATAATACTTAAAGTAAAGTTTTTGTTGCGTTAATTATATATATTTAAAGTAAATCTAAGAATGCGATATGATTCACAAAAGTATTTAGTGAAAGTGGTCTGAAACTGCTAAAAATTTTTTCAAATTTTCCGCTGATTTATTTATGAATATTCAAATATTTTTACACTTACCCGCAAATAATTTTATACACTTTTACTTATTCAAAATGCAAAATTTGTTAAGAATCTTAAAAAAGTGCCGTAGAGTGTAATGTAGGCGAGATTGAGAATGCAATTTGGTATAAGTATGCAAATTTCCCACTAATATTTGCTCAAGAAAAAGAATTATCATTTCTGCTTGAAAAATACACGCAAGAATATTGTTTATTCTTTTTGTAAACTAATTGCTATAAGTATAAAATTATATACTTTAAGTTCTTTTGTTTATCGATTTCAGATATAAAAGTAACACTTACTTTACTTTTCATACTTCATGTATTCAAATTATACGAGTTATTTATTTCACTTGAAACAGATCTCAAACAGTAATTCATGATTAGTTCTTGTACATGCTTAGATCATATCAGTTTTTTGAGTTGATTTGAAATATGACCTTTACGATATTGATTTTTGCATCGGTAAAAAATGCAAACGATTTATCGACTATTGATGTAACAGGAATGTTTAAAGTGCGCGGGCAATTCCTTTGCATAATTTTAGGATGCGTTTATTTTATTTTTTTCCACATTTCTTGCATGTCTGATGTAACCCATCTTATTCCACTTCAGATCACTTAACTAGATCGATTTTATAGCATTCAGCTAACTTCATTTAGATCATTTTAAACATCAGCTTAACTGACCTAATTTACCGTGTCTCCGTTGTCTGTCTAACACTATTTTCTAACTTATAGGTCATATTATGTTTCAGGTCACAATTGACATAATCTCTTTTCTTTCCAAGCCACTCTATGTTTAACCTCTGACCCTCTTTAGTTGATATTCCTTCCATTATTTTAGTAGGTCTATTTCATATTTACCACTATGCAGACGTTGTTTCTTGCCTCTGTTTATTTACCACTAAAGTGCTTTTAGCAACTGATTTATTGATAATGTTTTGATGAACTTTCCAAGTACAATTCAAAAAATTAATCAATCAGTAATATTAAATTTAATCAATATATTAATTAATTAATCAATCGGTCAATCAATTAGTCAATGAATCGATATAATTTGATTTATGAAAATTTTGATAGATTGTTTACTACCAAAGTGTGCTATTTATCAGCCAAAAGTTTCAGCTTTTTCTCCCTTTGGAATAAATATATAATTGAAAAGGAACGCTAATACGAGCTAATCATTGCTCATTGCATCCATCCATTCTTGCCCTCACTTTCGTTAGCAAAATTTTCCGAATATATCGATTTTTATTCTTTTTATTTTTGTTTATTTTATCTTTTATTTATTTTTTGCCTAATCAATACTTTATATTGTTTACTTCATTAATCTACTAATTAAATTAATATAATACTTATTTCATTTTTATGCCAATTAATCTTTTAAAATGTTCACTGTTATTGAATGTATTTTTTGCACATTTTAAAAATTAATTACTTATTTGATTTGTGCTATATAAATAATTTGTTTTCATTAAACTTTTGAAAGATTACAATCAAAATTTTTAGAAATTTAATTATTTTTTAATGTATTTCATTTCTGATTTATTCAAGTAATAATTTACTTTATCATTATTACTTGTGTGATAAATATTTTATTTTAGACGATTGCTCATATATTTATTTACTTTATTAATTATTTTATATAATATTCTTTAATGCAGCCAACATAAATTAGCAAAGTAGAAAAAATCTTTTAATATTAATGATGTGAATTTTTGCTTGATACTGAAATTTTTGAATAAAAGTTGTGTTCATAATATTCTAAGGAATTAGCACCATTTATTGATATTTATTAAAGTCATAAAATCACTCTGATGATGATAATATCATTATTAATGTTATGTTATAGTTGACGACAACAATGATGATAATGCGCATATGAATTAAGTGAAAGTAATAATGAGATGAGCTATTAATAATGATAGGGTGATTGTTATCTGAAAGGATACTCTGATATTATCACTTCGTTATCACTTACACCACAAATATCACTAATTATGTTGTCGAATAATTTGTATTCAAATTAACTCCGGTTTTTCCTTTATAATGCTTACTTGCATCTTCAGTCATAGTCAGAAGTTAAAAGTCACGCAAGTATGTAGAAGGTCAAAGATATAAATTGACTGATAATTTTGAAGCTACTGTTAACATAGCATGAAGTACTAATAAAAACCACATCTTGTGTGATATGCAAATTTATAAGAGTTAAAATTATCTGAGTAAAGGCTAAATTAAGATTTATTCCTTCTATGAAATGAATTTAAAGTGATTTCGAATATTGTTTTGAGTTTTCAATGATTGTAATAAATTCAAATAATGCTGTTGGATAATTCTTAATAATAATAATAAGTATTAAGTTATTCAATATTAGTGAATGAGTAAGGATTTGCTTAATACTACTTATTGAACATCAATGCGTAGCAATTTCTCACCAAAATGATAATCTTTCATACTATTAGTTATTCGACTTTTTAAATTATTACCATTTTTAAATTATCAGTTACTGAGTATCACTGCAACTTAACTTATAAGAAAGACGTAGAATATTTTTGTTGTAAAAGTCAAAGTATACTTTTTGTAACTTTTTTTCATTACCTTTTTCAGCATTCGAATCTTAATAAATTGTAATAATTGTGATGTTTTTCAAGTCACGCATACGTAAATCGAAGTCTTGGTCTGCTCCTCCACATATTATTCGTCAAACGGTATACTTGATGTTTTTTCGTTTTTTATTTCTAAGTTTTTTTGTATTCTTCTGTTATTTCCCATGACTTCTTGCAATTCAGCTTCCAGTTTCTCAGTATTTTTTATTTTTTGTTACATTTTATCATTTTTGATCACTTTTTGATGTGACACGATGGAAATGTAAGCTACCGAAATGGACTGGACTTGTTTATATAATAATTTTTGCATACTTCATAAAAATATCTCTAATTTCGAAAAATTAATTTTTTGGTTGTAATTTTGACATTTTCTAAATGCTTAAAAGACTATTAGAGGAATGCATTTTACACGTAAATGTGTAAGTTTATGCGCTAATAATATTTTTGTTTCATATGAAATTTTAAAAAAATTAAACAATTTTATAGTTTAATTTTTTGAAATAGGTTTTTAAAAATTATAACCAATAGAGATAAAAAATAATCTTGTCTTAATTTTTTCATCGTTTACAGCGTCAGATTGAAGTACTTCATCAGTTTGATAACCGTGGAAATAGTTTGAATTCCTGTTCTACAGATATCATTTCAACAGATAATAACAGTAGTAATATACTAATTGGTTCTAATCCTCCAATATCACTATTAAATTTTGTCATCGGCGAATTAGTATGTGAATTTGCTTTTACAATTCCATAAGAATGATAATAATCATAACAGAATTGCAATTATAATCATTTACTATTTTTATTATTATTACTATTATTATTACTGCTATAGTTATTATTACTGTTATAATTATTAAAATATTATTACTGTCATAGAAACAATAAAGAACATGTCAATTTTAATGATTTTTCATACTGATATTATAAATTTTGACTTTTAAAAAATTTTTGAGCATTTTAAGGTTTATATTTTCTTCACACTTTCAGATTTTTTCAGGCCAAGTCATTCCTCTGTTCTCATTTTAATCTAATTTTATTATTTTTTAATAATTTACGTGAACAACAATTGTGTTGTCATTTGAAAAGTTTTCAGGTGAATACAGAACAAAATTACGTTCGGGAATTGCGATCTATCGTTGATTTTTATATTAGGCCATTTGAAGCAGTGCAAAATGAACACTATATAGGAGTTCAGTTTAAGGATCGAGCTGATATATTATTCGGAAATATTCCTGATTTGGTTAATTTTATTCTAATTATGAGAATTTATGTACAAAATTTTTAAAAAATTATCTATTTATATTGATCAGTTTTATTTATATTAATCAATTTTTATTCTATTTTAAACCAAATATTTTTGTTATTTGATCTCTCTCACATGTTCATTTTTTTAATGAATTATATGAATGTAAACATTATATATTTAGTTTTATGTAATCATAACTTTAGGCATTTTGAATCTGACAATAATTTAAATTCTTATCTAAAGCTAAAGGTAGAATTTGTAGTGATTCATGACTTAATGCAAAATCAAAACATGGTGAAAAAATGAATTCTTAAAATTTTTTAGCTAGATTTTCACAGCAACTATCTTCTTGCTGATTTTTTGAATGCTGGGAATTCAGTAACGGAAATCTGTCGATGTTTTCTGAATCACCGAAACAAATTTCTTCAACTTTATCACTTTTATTGTCAGAATAAGCCAATGAGTGAAGCAATACGACGAGAACAACCTGATGGAACGATCGCTAAATTTTTTGCGGTCAATTTTTGATTATGAAAAAATGATGATAATAAAATACTTTGTAAATATAACTTCTTAGAATTAAGTAAGTACGGAACAATAACCAACCAAAATGAGCCATGAACTATAAATGTTAACTGCTTTAGATTTAAATAAAGTTATAATTTAAATTTTAAGAGTTGTAATTTGAGAATACCACGTCAAAATTTAAAAATTTCATGCTAAAAACCGAAGAAATTATGAGGAAAACAAAGTGACTATGAAAGTATGTCTAAAAAGCAAAAATTATGATTGTTTGTTCTACTTGTTGATTTCAGTTTTTTGAAAAAAACTAATTATCAGGTTTTGATTTCACAGTTCTCAAAAATAACAAAGTCTTTTAATAATTAAATATATTTAGGAATGCCAAAAACGAGCTGGACATCCTTTGCCTCTGAGTGCTTACTTATTAAAGCCTGTGCAAAGAATCACAAAATATCAACTATTACTTAAAGTAACTTTGTTTTATTATTTTTGTACTGTTTAGGGGCGGAAAAAATATTCTCTGTTCCGTTTAATTTTTTTTTCATCTGACATTTTTACTTTCTGAATAAATTCAAGTTGAATCACGTTTGACTTTAAAATTAGTAATGGCTTATTTTCAAATGTTTGTCATACGTAACCGTGTTTCAAGTCGCTTCAGGAGTTGCATCGTCACTGTGATGATCACTTGAGATCTCACGTGGATGAAGCCCTTACATCAATGCTTAGTCTACTAGCTCAGCTAAATACAGCCATGCATCAGTTGCATATTTCTGGTTTTTTGGTAATTTTTTACTCACTGAGTATCATAGCGATCGATTCTTTACTTTAGTAGTTAAATTATTTGGTGTAAATTATACTAATTAAAATCGAAAAGTATAAATTTAAATTTTGCAATAAATTCTTTTCATTTTAAATTTATGAACAAAGTATATTGAGTAAAATATATTTAAAAAGCAGAGAAACGTAACAAAGTGTAATTTAAGGCACTAATATTAAAAATTAAGCAAGCAAAAAAGTTGTTCTCTTTACAGTCAGATCCACGTACAGTTGAAATTCTCAGTCAAAGTAGTTAATAATTTTGTTTCCGAGAAACTGCAAGTTTGGTAATTTCAGGGTGATATCTCTCAAATGGGTCCTTTAAGACTTCAAAATGAATGTGATATTTATGCCTTCAAAAAAAAAAATCGTCGTCTAAACAAAGTACAACGTCGACATCTTTTCCTTTTTGATGGTGGTTTAATGTTTTGTAAGAAGCGATCACAACCTTTACCTTATGGTTCTGAATATTACGAGTATAAGTTATCAATACCAGTAAGTTATTTCTTCTTAATTGATGTTATCAATGAGCATTGATAAGTTATATCAGTATTGATACGATTATTAATCGCTAGCAGATGTTGTAGCGTGTTGATTTTAGACTTGTAGTTTGGGTTTTTCGGAAACATCAAAAACTTCTTCGATACGTTTTGAAGTGTGGGATGAGACAAGAAGTGAAGCGTTTGTTGTACAACCCATTGATGAATCTGTGCGGATAAGATGGATACAACGACTGTACAGGTGGTTACTTCATATCATTTACTTTCTAGATTATTATCACGTAATACTCACGTTAATTTCAATTCACTTCGTATGTAAGTATTCTTATTCAGCGTATTAAATCAAAAATTTTAATTTTTTACATATTTCACTAATTTTTTGTGCATAACTAGAGAAAATTTATGCATATTTTAAATTTCAAAATTACTACTCAGTAGAATCTATATGTAATTCAATTTTTCCTTTGAAAAGTTAAAAAAGTTTAAATGCATAGGTTGAACTGCATGATATTTTTAGGTAAACTAAGCACAGTAAAAGCTGTAATAATTTTAGGATAGTTGGTGAACGTATAATAGCAAATAGTGACAAATTAAGTCAACAGCATCGACCACCGCGTCCACAATCTTGGGCTTCCACAGTATCTAATGATAGTATCCGTTCAACTGATACAACTACCGACAGGTTATTACTCAACTTCTAGTTGATAATAATCAACAATTCATGATGTTTAGATATTGCTTGAGTACTTTTAATGCAAGTAATTAAGTTATGAATGCAGGTTAGTTGTGTTCACTATCTAATTACTCGAATTAGCAATATTTTGATGGATTTTTAATAATTGCTTTTTTTGGGGGACTGATATGATTATTTTTGCTTTTGCATATTGTGAGTCTTCAGAATGTGCCTCGTAACATTTTGGAGTATCTCAATTGTCTTACTGTTATTTAAGTTAGTTCTTCTATGCGTTTCATTATGATTTATTTTGGATTTCAATTGTTTAATTTTGCTGTTTCTTACTTAGTTTTTAATTTATGTTCTTTATTTTATGTCAGTTTATGTCTTGAAGCTAAAATTCAAGATATTAATTATAAAGCAGAATCATTATAAAGCTTCATATACGATATTAATGACGAAAGTGGTATTTCTATGTATCCGTAAAACCTACTGATCTATGTTCAAAGTACAGAAGCATATTTCAGCACTGTATTTCTAAGTACTTCAAGTTAATAGATGCAGTAATAATTTTACTACCATAATGGTGAAGTACTGATTACAGCAGTGTAATGGATGGAAATGGGAATAATCATGGTGGTGCATGTTGTTCTTCACATTCTTCTGGATCACCAACATTTGTTCCCGTTTCACCAGACGATGATTCAGAAAATAATGTGAATCCTGTCGTCAGTCAACATATACGATCCTACAGCTGTTCAGAGGTTTGTATAATATTTTGATATGCTATCAAATACATTTCCGTGATTATTTAAACTCATGAAATTTAGTCGATAGCTGCATTTGATCTAGAAGTGATAAAATTAAAGTACTTTTTTATAAAAATTGAAATATCTACTGCAAAATGAATATACATGCTGATTATTTCAGAATTGTCTTGACGGATTGTCATTATCATCAACATCGTCTCCAGGAGCATTGATATCATCATCAACAACAACACCACCATCAGGAGTAGCATCAATTGCTAAAGCAATTACAGCAACTACACCACTGAATACTATTGTTGAAAGTACTTCATCTACAGAACTTTTTGCAGCTATTTGAGCTGCTCTTTGTTTTACTTTGTGTATAATAGTTGATATTCGTTTAGAGTTAGTAATAGTTACTCATTTAAAAATCAAGTCCAAGTCTTTGACAAGAATAATCTATACTTTGCTAAAAAATGTCTTTACTTTCGCAAATTAAAAAAAATGCTTTGTTTTTAAATACTTTTACAGTAATGAGCAGTACTAAATAGTAGTGAGTAGCAGAAGCAATCTAGCCATAATGATAACACTGATTGAATTGAAAAATTGTGCTCACAAATTATGTTTAGATTTTTATTGCAAAAGTTTGTCTCTCATACAATAACTATATTACTGTATGCATCGCTTTACTGTATAATAATTAATTATTATAAAGTTTTCATCTATTTATTCACTGATTTTCGGTGACTTTGTGGTTACTTTTTCATTCCTCTCATTGCTACATTTGCTGCATTCCTCACTGTGTCATGTTTTTAATATTTAAATTTTCAATATGCATAGTTCTGTTGTTTATATTTTCTGCTATATATATATCACTATGCCACTATCATTATTATTATTATTATTATTATTATTATTATTATTATTATTTCATTTATGTTATTATTATTATTATTATTATTACTATTATTATTATTATTATTATCTGTTATCACTATTTTTCAATGCGTTATCATTGTATTATAAGGTGTAAATGAGATGAACAACTTATTGAAATACTTTTGCAGTAACTATTCATTTGTGATGCATTAGGTAGTATTTTACTGACATGACATCGCAAAAATTTGTCGACATGTTGAGTATGTGTCCAGCAAAAAATATTACTCAGATTATTACTGAGATTCAACAATTAAAAATTTTTCTACGATTAGCTAAATTTTCAATTAATATGTCATAGGTAAGAAATTACAAAGGTTCTTGTAAAACATGACTAAAAATCTCTCCAGAATGAAAAGCTTTTCCCTTCCTTTTTTTTCCATTTGTTGTATCCGACGTACTACGTGAAGTTCAGAAAATGACGGCTTGCAAAATTAGTGAAACCAAATCAAAATTGTTCTAATCATATGGGAGCATGCTCCGTAGTTACTTGGTCTTTTTTGAGATCTAACTTTTTCATAAATTTCATAGCATATTTGTGCTACTGATTCCACTTTACAATAACGTGTGTAAACAGCAAATTATTACGTTTACGTCTATTTTCTTGTTTAATGAGTTCTGCGGGTTTTTTCTACCCGAAATTTTCAATTCTAATATATTTCGGACAATGAATATTGCAACAGAACCAAAACTAACGTACGAGGAGGAACTTCGTTTTCTCAAGCTCGATAGGCATGTCTAATTGCTATTTCTGCCTTTTCAGATTCTCTGTTATCTTCTCTGCTTTACATATTTTCTACATTCATTGTTATATATGGTTTTTCACGACTTTTGATCATTTATTTTCATCTCTTGATACTTCTTATTTTAGTTTCAATTTCATCAATTTTTGGAATAAGAAGAACGAGATATCGCAAG
Organism: Thelazia callipaeda; assembly: GCA_900618365.1. Lineage (NCBI taxonomy): Eukaryota > Metazoa > Nematoda > Chromadorea > Rhabditida > Thelaziidae > Thelazia > Thelazia callipaeda. Next base: position 25,819 of record UYYF01000042.1, read on the forward strand.
CAGATAAAGTACTCCTGTATAAGGTTTTTAGATTCCATATTTTTGAAGATGGATAACATTGCAGTACTTTTAGAAAGCTTAATATTTATAGATAGATGACTAGTACTAGTGGGGAAGATGAGGGAGAGTACGTAATATAAACAAATAAACTTGGTTTGGAATAATAGTAATAACCACAGTTACTTTTGCATTTTCAGAGTATACGGTGCTTGGAAAATGAACTTATCAAACTTGTTGAAACGAAGGAAAAGGATGAGACAAAGCTTTACAAAGTTTATCTCAAGATTGGTCATATCAGCTTGTTAGCGAAAGATTTCCCCAAAGGTAGTCGTTTTTCATTTGTATATTTTTGAATAAAACTTAGAATATAAGTGTAATCAAATAAATTTAACAAAATTGTACTCACTACTTGCTGCTCATAATATATAAACAGTTGCTACGTGAACCTATTACATGATGTCCCAAGTTTTTGTACTTTAATATCACAAATTACTGCTTTAAAATACAAAAAACACATACATTGCATATGTAGTTAATTTTTTAGCCTTATCTGCCTATCAAAAAGCATATAATATGGATAAAAATGGATTCTGGAAAAAACCAGCGTCTTACTTTGGTCTTGGAATGGTTTATTTCCACTTCAAAGCATTTGCAGTGTAAGCATTCCAGCATTTTTCCATGTTTGAAAGATATTAGTTTCCGGAAATAAAAAGTGAACGAATCAACTTATTTAATTTTAATTTTTCTAATGCTCCAATATTCTCGGGTTTTGAAACCTACAAGATTCTTTACTCTTGGAGTTTCACGAATAAATTATGAAAAAGCTGCATACATTATTGCCCAGGAATGCTAGTAGAAATATTAGTAATAATTATTTCAGTTTTTTGAAGTGTCCATCTAATATTTCAAAGAAAAGTTAGTAACTAGAGCTTCGTTCCTGAATTTGCGTTCTAAATTCATTTTCTCTCTTGCTGTCGTTCACTCGATTTCTGCGCAGAATGTCTTAGCGTTACATTTTAATATCTGAAATTAAAGTTTTTTTGGATAAGAAGATAAAGGCATGAGTTTGTGGTAGCAATTTTGATAATCGTAAAAAGACAAAAATGATTTAAAATAATACTTGAAAAAAATCAAAAAATTTTGGAACTAGATAATAGATGGTTGGTTAATATTTTTTATTGGATTCTATATATTTACAGCTGTTGAGTAGAGGTTGGAAATTTAAATGTAAAATTAAAGTGTTGTCTATACTCATACTGTTACTAAAAGATGTAACAGCAGATGGTCAGCGGTAGCAGACTAAACTTGACGGGTTCTCTCTGACCTTTCATCCGCCCCTTCTCTTCCTTCTTCCATACTACACCATCTTTTCCACTGCTGATTCCATCTTTTTTCCATCATTTTTTATATTGCTTGGTAGGATTTTCTCACACGCATTTGCATAATATCTCATTCTGCTTTTGCTGTCTCATTTTGACTGCAGACTAGTCAGTAATCAATAGCCTAGGTTGTTTACTCATTGGTCTTCTCCGTTTCATTTGAGAGTGCCCAACATACGAAATGGTCACTGGTTAGTGAATCAGGTCGTAGTGAATAAGTGACCTTCGCTGTCTAATCTTTGACCCCACAAAATCATCCACCGTCATTTTAAGCATTTCTCATCTTACTCATTCACATTCATGCCTAGGTTTTGGTCACCATCACTAGTACTTTTCGTTACTTTGGTCATCAGTACTTTTCGATGAGATAGGAATTTTACTTTTTTGATTATTTTCAAATATTAATTAATTGTGAGCAGTTGTCGCTAAAATATTGAAATGCTGTCATGAATTTTAAGAATAAATCAATTATTCTCGATATTATCTGCATGAGACGAGATTTAGTGTTCAGGGAATCTTTCTGTCGTGTAATTATAGCTAAATTTCAATCTGTTTTTGTAGAAATTTTTCCTAAATGACTTCATAATAAAGTAAATACATACTTTTGGTCTCACAATGTGTCAAATTTCCCTCGAAAAATATTTTGTTTGCAAAACTATCAGTGGTCATTATCGCTCTAGTAACCGTAAAAAATCATGAGAAAAAAACTGAATAATTATTAAATATCTTTCCCATGATTCATTTCAAACCCACTATGATACCTAACTTACAGGAAGTGAGTAGGTGGTGCTGAATTGTGGCTGATTCTTCTTATTTCGGTATTAGTACTGAGAACCATGCATATGTAGGTTAAGAATATTCTAGTAGAGTCCTGGTCGAGTTTGCGAAAGAGAAAACATGAATTTTAGGTGTGGCGCGGATTTATTGTCATAATCACTTCTGTGCTTTTCAATTTCCATCCTAAAAATTTTAGCTTCATTTTCAATGTAGCATAATTGTTTTAGAGCATGATATCTATTTTGTGTTTTATTCTCTAAGATTCTGAAGCATTTACAGAGGTTTAATTTTTTCACTTTTATCTAAACTTTGTTGTTGATTGTTTTATGCTGGTGTATACTTTTTACCTATTTTGTCACGTATATTTTTGTGATCCAAATCTTACTTATTTTTGCTTTATTTTAGTGCTGGAGAGGCGTTTCACCGTGTTATTTATTCACATCCAAATCACGAGTTAACGGTTGAAATATATTCTAGATTGGGATTCATTTACAAAAATTTGGAATTTTTCGAACTTGCAATCAAGGTTATTTCGCTGTTTCCTGTACTTTATCAAACTTATGCAGAATCTTATTATGTGATTCGTGCATTGACCACTTATTCTTAATCCTTGTGCGAAATTATTTCCGAATTATGTTTTAAAAAGAGTTTACTAGTGCAAAAATTTAAACTTACTCAGAATGCTGTTTAGTCTCCAAAAATTTTTTATATAGTAAAGTGATAGGATGAATCAAATTTGGTAAGATTTTGTGCTTCCTTTTAATTTTCATACCATTACATCATCACTTTAAATACTGTTGCAGATCATCCATCATTTATTTGTTGAGTTTATGAAAAATGCGAAAGGTCACAAAATTTGTTGAGAATAAATGAATTATTATTTTGATTATTAAGGCAGTCAAGTTTAGTTGGTTAGAAAATTAGCAATTGGATCGTTTAGGCTTTTCATCTCTTACTTATTGCATTACTATTCGAATAACAATTGTTAGATAGATAGCGGTTTAGTTTTTTTATTGCATTTAAATTTTGATTGTTTCTGAATTTTATTCATTATTTCCGGAATTGTAAATGATGGTTGCAAATACTGAAGGAGTTTTTTATTTAGATCAATGAAAAATGAATTAAGATGTGAAAAAAAACTTAAAAACGTATTTTTATTAAGTATTTTGAGAGTGTGTTATCCGGGTCTATCTTCTATCTTTGCAGTACAATTGCTCTGTATTTATTACTAATTCAGTGGGTGAAAAGTGTTTTATACACGTACTTTGTGTAAAATGGTAGTAGTGTTGTTGTTTTTTTATTAAGAGGGACTTTTGTTAATTTTTTCTTTTTCATAATTGAAAGTGTCAGAAAACGAATATCATTTTTTGCAAATATTACTGTGCTTTGTTCAGATAGTCTTGTTTGCAGTTTCTTTTAGTCAAATGTCAACAGACTGAGTGATTTTTGAATATCTATTGCAGCACTTTTCGGTGGCACTGAACGATAGTCGTGAAAGCACATTCCTGACGAAGGTTGAATTGCGTTTTAACATAGCTCATTGTTACGACATCGCAGGTGACCTTGATCGTGCGGCAATCGAATATCGAGCAATCTTAACTGACCAAACGCTTCACTTGTCAAATAGTCTGCAAGCGCACATCTTGCGCCAACTTGGTAATTATTCGCCCTTCTATTCTTTTTGTTTGCCTTCTTTTAGATTTATGTTGACTTTGTAGGCCAGATTATATTTGAAATGGTTTACTAAAATTATCATTAATTAGATATCAGATTTCTTCATTTATTTTAATGATAGGGCGAAACTTGTTTATTGAATTTTTTTTCAATTTTTAGCGATTAGTTAATTTTATGTTACAAGAAGCAATAATTGATTTTATTTCTCAGTGCTCTTATTATTAGGATTATAGTAACGATAGTAAATAGTGGAATGACATTTAAGAATTATTTGCGAGAGATGATCTTGATTTCTTCTGAGTACTACTGTTCTGGCAAGACCTTGAAATGAAACATTTGTCAGTAATATTTTCTAACAATAGTATAATTATGAGATGTTGGCAGTTTTTTACATTTTTCTAGTGGTAATTGTCATTCAGATTTTTGAACTATGTGAATATTTTTGATATATAAAGGTATACTTACTGTTGTAACTAATAAGCATTGAAATATTCTTAACGGCACTGTTTTTATCAGCAACTAATAAGCTTGTACTGATCTAGAATTTACATTTCACAGGTTGGTTGTGTTATCGTGAAGAAGGACCTCCATCGCAGCGACCACAAAAAATTTTTGAAGCGGAAAAGTATCTGCTTCAGAGTAAAGAGCTTGAACCTACCTGTGGTAAAACATACTATCACTTGGGACGTTGTTACGGAGAATTACAGGATAGAGCTCACGACGCATTTGTTCATTATAGGTAACTATTTATTTTCACTTGGCAACTTATTGTAAAAATTCTTGAGCTGCGAATGAAATTGTTTTGAACTATGTATACTTACGCTTTCCTTCGTGAAAGTAATTTTTATTATTTACTAATTTTGCTCAGACTATCTTATTGCTATTCAAGACATTTAACCATAAAAAATAATCAGTTTTTGAGTACTTTGCTAGTAAATTATTATTACCTAATTAGTTTCAGTAAGTGAGATTAAATAAAATCTATCAAAGATTGAATGGAATGTATTTGTCCTTGAAATTAAGCCTACTAAAATTATTTTTTTCTATTCTTATGCTTGCTTGGTCATTGAGATTTTCTTACTTCCTTTTCAGGCATTCTATTGATAAATCGGAAGCGGATGCAGATACGTGGTGTAGTATTGGTGTTTTATATCAGCAGCAAAGTCAACCGATGGATGCACTGCAGGTTTATCTATTAGATATGTACACCTTTGAAAAAAAAAGATAATGCAGATTGAAAAATTGTTTCAATTGCAAAAATAGATCTATCATTAAACTTCTTTCTTCCAGAAACGTGTTTAGGCTTTCAGTTGATATCGCTCGTGTCAATTTTTTAATATCTGATATTATGGGAAATAGTGATTCAGCAGTAATTTTACTTGAAATGCTCTCCTCTCCTCTTCTATTCTTTTGCTTTCAGGCATTTATCTGCGCTGTTCAATCAGATCGCGAGCACAGTGCAGCTTGGACTGATTTAGGGCGATTATATGAAGTCAATTGTCAATTTGCAGACGCACTTCACTGCTTTAAGAAAGCTTTAAAATGCGAACCAGGTAGTTTTGTGTTTGAAAATAAAGTCCTACTTTGAAAAATGTACTCTTGTAAAGTTTCTCCTCTAAAATTTTGACTAGTTTGAAGAAACCAGGAAGTTATTGTGTTTTCATTTCACTAAGTTTTCGTTTTTCCAAATTGAATTTACTAGATTTTTTAGCTGCGCCAGAAGCACTGAAAGCAAGAATACGTGTTCTTGAGAAGGAATTACATCCATCTTCTTTACTAATTGGAAATTTACGATCTTTACAACCGAACGAGTAATTTTTTCTAATTTCACTTGAAAAATAAGTCGAAATTTGCATTCATTATTTATAGCTTCACTCACTGTTTCAGACTACCAAGTCTTAACGAAGCTTGGAGATTATCTATTCCTGCTGAACTGAGTCAAAGACAAGAGGAATTTTTGAAAGTATGTCCTTTGTATCAGAAATACATGTGTTGCACACTTTCAAGCATTATTTCTTTCGTAAAGCAGAAATTGCATTTTCCAATGTTTTCATGTATTTTTCATGTTTTTGGTTCAATATTCCTTTTTAGCTTAAGCAGCAGCGTTATCGTGACGGCAGTTCATTGTTAAACACAACATTGACATTTCCGCAGGTACTCATATATTTTCATTCTTATAAGATCAAGCAAGCTAAAAATTTTGATGACATTTCTGTTGTCAATCTATATATTGTTTATTAGAATTAATTGTTCAACATATCTCTCAGTGCTGTCTTTGCAGAATCCAGTCGAACCATTGGAGCTGGAAATGGAATTAATGAATGCTCTGTATGAGAACAGAGCTGATATTACTGAACGTGAGTACATCTTACTAGAAAAGCTCGAGAGTAAATACGGAAAAGTAAGTTTCGTAATTTCGACTTTAAATGAAATGATCATTTTCATTGAACTCTGAATCTATCACTTGTAATATAAGCCTTTATATCTGAGCAACATTCGTGATTTGTCGAAACGCTGTCGTTTTTTAGGTAAATGAGAACAGCCCAGAATCAGGAATGGAAAAGGAAATCAAACAGGAGCTGAAAAGTGGTCATTATTAATATGCAGTCAAAAATCATTACTATTATAAGTCATGTTCGATCCTGAATAATATATAAAATCCGCTGGTTATGCTATTTTGTTTCAGACAATGCGATACCATGTACTTCCTCTATGAACTCATCTGAATCAATAGCAGGTGTCAAAAGTAAGGAAGCAATGAAGGAGCAAGTAAGATGACTGGAGTTTCTCTTCGCTTGTTGGAGCATTGCTGAAATTAGGCAGAAAATCATAAGAAATAAAAAAATTGCATCAGAATGATAGAATGTAGTTTCAGATGAAAAAAACCTTAGTATCACGATTACCATATTCTTTTTCTCTCACATCTGATGTTCGGGTTCCTCTTACAATTACTTCATCTGAACTTATGAATCGATGCAATAAACGGGTTGATAAACCATCAGAATTTGTTGAAATATTTGATGAGCGAGTGAAGCCTCCAACATTGCCACAAGCACCAAAAGTGGCAACATCATCTGAAAAAGTATGCATCATTTTTTTTTTTTGCTTAAGTCTTTTCGGATTTTTGAACATATGTTTCATGATAGGATTATCATAGTATCATTTTCTTTTGTTAACAGAAATTGTCATATACTGTTTTCAGTCATTAAAACCAACACCTGTGATAATTGTGGAAACACGAAAAGAAGCTCATAGCATTGAGCTTCAGAATTATTGTTATAACGCTACAGTTGCATTAATTCGTGGATTAACACAAACATTGAAAATGGATCTATCATTATTCTCTACCAAGTCATTACTAGAAATTGCACCGAATCATGAGGTATGAATTTGGACAGAACTTTCATATTTCAAATTAATTTTAATCTTGATCGCTGTGCTTTTATTTGTTCAAGTTTCGCAGTTCTCATGTTTGAATGGATTATATAAAGTTTACTTTGAAGCATCTTTTATTTTTGCATAGTTATTAGTAATATTCTTTTATGTTCTATATTGTATGTAAATAAAATATTGAAAACAACAGTCTGTTAAACATTTTAAACATTGATACCGCTATAGTGACTGTAGAAATCGTCATACCATGATCACAAAAGTTCAGATTTTTTTTAATTCAATATTTCACTCTCCATTTAACGTAAATTGGAAGTATAATTAAAAGTTTTTGTTAAAAAAATTTATATGTAATTCTCATTTTAACTCATAAATGCTCACATTATTTCATCTCTTACTATATATTGGTTCAATTAGCTTCCATTTTCACATACTGCGAAATTCATTCTTCAGTACTTGCTGAGTTTTAGGTTGAAATACGGTCGCAGTATAGAATGCTTCCTGATCAAAATCTCGATCATCTTGGGCAGCCAACATGGGTATGCCATAGTACACGTTCTTATACAACTATTGCAAATTACGCTCAGTACCAAGCTCAGTCATTTCAGTATAGTTTAAAGGTAATTTTATATGCTAATTTTTTAGTGGGATGGGACTCTAATTTTTATTTTCAAGAGTGCGTAGCATGTATTGATTTTAAAATCTAAATTATTATTCTCGGTTTTTTATATGAAATTTGTCATTTGACTTCCATCCATCTCAGTAATCTTTTAATTTTTTAGCTATCATTATAAAGCATATCAAGGTAAAATCCAATTTTTATTGCGTTATTCAACTGAATTTGAGATTGACAGTTTTAATCTTAATAAGAAAGGGATTTGATTCATATTCAGGAAGAAGCTGAGAAACTTCGTGCAGCAAGTGCAAAATATGGTGGTCCTGTAGATGTAAATAATGGTCCATCAAAACGCCGACGAGCCACATTACCTGAAGAATCTCAAATGCCAATGAAATTGATCAAATTTGGAACAAATGTTGATCTTTCAGACGAAATAAAGTTTAAGTAAGTAAAGAATTCAATTTATTCTACAAAATTTAGTGGAAATTCGGATTTTAATTTTATTATTGTTTTCCTTTTTATTATTTACGTACTTTTGTTTAACTTTCATCGAAGTGTTAAAAAATATATGCTGAATCAAGGCTGGAATCTGTTGCTTAATTGTATAAAGAAAATGCTTTAGATTGCAATTAACAGAATTAAATAAGATGCCGGCGTTTGCTAGGCTGGTCGCTGCATGCAATATGTTGACTCATTTAGAGCATACAGTTTATGGTATGAATACCGTTCAAATGTATATGAAGGTATTTTGATTCTGTTTTTAAGCAAGTTTTCGTGTCCTCAATTTAAAGCTGACTATCGTAGACTTATTAATGGATGGATGTAGGTAAGTCATTAACAAAATTTGAATAGTAGTATGTAACAAACTGAGAACTGCTTGTATACATTTTTAGAAATTGGTTACTTGGAAAATTTTTTATTTCTATGGCCCTGAAATATTTTTTTTGCAATTTCAAGGTACCGGGTGCGCGTACTCCTGGGCATGTTGAAAACAATTGTTTGGCTTCAGTGAATATTAATATTGGTCCTGGTGATTGTGAATGGTTTTGTGTTCCATACAAGTATTGGGCTGTAGTCAATGACATCGTTGAGAAGTATATTTTGACATTTAGATCTTAGTTTTTGGTACCAAAATTTACAATTGATAGCTATCATCTAATTCCGTAGTGTTTTTATTATTTTTAGAATTTGTAATTTCATTATTTTTTAGTTATTTTTTTAGTCTTCGTTAAGCATTCAAGTTCAGATTATGAAAAAAAGACAAATGATGTGAATACGGTTGTTTTTTATAACTCAGTAATTTAATATAGTAAGTTGGTTAATGTGCAATTCTAATTTTCAGGCATAAACTGAATTTTTTGAAAGGTTCATGGTGGCCAGATGTCGACGAATTACTCGAAGCAAATGTACCATTATATCGTTTCACTCAGAAAGCGGGTGACGTAGTTTGGGTAGGCAGTGGATCTATTCATTGGGTGCATAGCACTGGATGGTGTAATAATGTAGCATGGAATGTCGGACCTCCAATACCTCTCCAATATGAGATGGCTGTTCATTGTCACGAATGGAATAAATTGAATGTAATTTTCACTCTCTTTCAAAATTATTTGAATATTTTTATGATATAGATATTGGTTCACTTTTATTGGAAATGTTTTGATACTTTCTTCTTAATAATACTGCAGTAAGGTATCACAGTACAAGTTCTTTTAGGGTTATAAGTCATTGGTACCAATGCAGCATTTAAGCTGGCAGCTAGCTCGGAATATACGTTTTTCAAATCAGCGGATGTTTGCATTAATTAAGCAAATGCTTATACGATCACTGGCTTACAGTAAAATGGTATGTGATATGTTATGTGCCGATGAAAAACCCATTCGAATGCATCCAAGACATAAAGGCGAAGTGTCTCATTATTGTTTCACTTGTGAGGTCAGTTTTTTATAGCAAATGTGTTTCAAATGAAAAATGCTGCAGAAATATATAATATTTCTGTTTACGCTAATGGGAGAAAATACATCGCTAGATTTTAATTTCTATCATTTTTGAACAGTATTTGTCCAAATATTGATGTCATAGATTAATTATTTGCCAAGTAAGGTGGTTCTTTGTTCCATTCGTGAATTTAAAATACTAGTTTTGATTGGGAATCAGTTTGACATTCTTTTAATCTATCATTATATTAAAACATCCTTAAGTTGCATTTACTCAAACAAGAATTCTAAAACATTGTTTTGTAATTTTTTGGTGTATCAAAATTGGTTCATCATTCTCCAGATCGAAGTATGGAACATATTGTTTGTTCGTGAAGTGAATGGCAAGTTTCCCGTTTATTGTGTTCAATGTGCCCAAAAAGCAGATCTTGCTAACTTCACTGTTCTTCAACAATATACATTTGATGATCTTTGTAATGTTTTTGATCAGTTTCGCCTTTATCCGGTCAGTCAAATTTTAATTTATTTATAAACTTAAAATTTTGTTAATCTGTCCTCGCAGACGTTTAATCTAAAAGCGGATGTTACTGAGAAGTTAGTAAATTATAGATGAATTTGAAGTTTTCTAAAGTAGAGATGGAAAACTTTTATTTGTGTTATAACTCAGTGAGCATGCAGTTATAATTTTTGAGACTTTAATTTATTTAGAATCAAAGAATTATATGGTTCTTTTCAGCAAAACAAAGCTGCTGTTGTTTGTTGACTAAAACGATTTGTGTGCCTATTGGATGTCTTTCAACCATTTTGCCCTTGGTGATCTGTAGCTCACATTTATTACCGATTGCTGCCGTTGTTCTTAATTATTTTATCATAATATGAATTTAAAACTTCAGTTCTTTACTTATTCTCATCTGTATTCATTTTTCGTTATAATGTTTATTTGTATGGCTTTAAAAAATTTTAATTTTTAATCCTGCATGGGACTTCGTTTGCTTGATCTCACTGCATTTTAGTTTCTGAGATTCAGCGTAGTGTGAATTGTATTCATAATGTACTGAAATCAATTTTCAGGTTTTCCAAGCAATTTCTTTTTTCTTTTATGTGATATTTGCTTGCATGTGATATGTATTTTTTCTACTACGTAGTTAGTTGTGTGTGATACATCATTCAAATAATTTTTCGTTGAACTGTAATTTAGAAGAATGCAATTTCTACCTGAACTGTAATTATTCACTAGTATTGAACTTGAGGTAGTTTTATCATTTCAGTGTATTTATTATGTTGTTTGCAGTCGTCATTGTTGCAGGTTGTGTTAAATGCCGAACTATTTTTGTGCCGAATATGTACTAGAGCGAATTATTTTTCGCCAAGAACTTTAAAATTATAGCTGTTTTATAAATATTGTAATTAGGTGAAAAAATGTTGTAGTAAAAGCAATAATTCCATAAATCAAAGTGAATATTTCTTGAAATTTGAATTATTGTTGGTTTTTGATATCTACATGGTATATTGAGTGATGTTATTAAAATGATAAAAAGTATTATTGAAGGTATCTGATATAAAGTTTCTCTCAGTGGGTTTTGTGTTTTTTGGTACTTTCTCCAGTCTTGTGCCATGTTGCTTCAGTCTTCTGTGAACCTTGAGCTATCGCACCAAAGTAAGCAAGCGTGCTCACTGAAAAGCATCTGTATTAATTTTAGTTCTCTAAAAAAGTGTTTACCAGTAGACAGATTTTTGCTATTTTTATGGTTAGCATAAGATGAATCTCGAGGTTATTGTTCGTTGATACTTACAAATCTTATTGAATGTACAGGCAATAAAGTCTCTCAAATTTTCGGACATTGACTTATTCCTTTCTACTGGTTCATATTACTGAAAAAAGGTAGATTGTGGTATATGGGATTGTTTCTCACGTGGAGTTCGCTTGACTATGGAACAAAGACGGGAATTGTTCAGCGATGGTTCTTTGATATATATTCAAGTGATTGTAGTCATGACTATACTGGTAGTGGTGTTCAATGGTTTTAATAACTAGTAGTGGTGTTGGTGTTCAATGTAACAAACATCACTGATGATTAGATTCGGAATGGTTGACTTTATCAGTTTTGAATATTTTGATCTGACTGGGATAATCTCCAGAGATAATACTTGGGGTAAGTATTTGGAAGGATTGAGATTAATAAGATTTAAAGAATTCATTCGTCATTGAAATACTTGCAAAAATTTTTGAATGAATTTTGTTACGTAAATTATGCCGGATTAGCGTATTATAAAAATTGCATCTCTATAGGATCTATTTATTAATATATTTTATTTGTAAGTCAAAACGTGTAATAAACGAACTTGTTGAAGAATTAATAAATTTATGTATTTTTTGTCATAATTTTGCTTATTGATAAAAAATTCACTTTGATCAAAAATAATTGGATGTGTTCGGACAAATGGTTAGACTGACTGTTTACTTGTAAAATAGCTTTGACTTGAATCACGTTATTGTACTCCTTACCCAAGCGTTACTTTGTATTTAATCTCTTAACTTTCAACTTGTGGCATGGCAGCGTTTGTTGGAAGCTTTCGTACAATACAATAGTATGTATTATAATGTGAAGTACTATTTAATGTGAAGGTACTTTTATAATTACCATCTATACTTTCTGATTTATTTACACATTCACTTACTGACAACAGTATAAAATTTTCTACTTTCATTTTTTTAAACTTTTATTGAAAAAAGCACAGTTTACTATCACTCTGATGTAATTATTTCTGCGTAGTAATAATTATTAGTCATGTTTATTATTAAAAATTCATTTTTTTTGTTATATTTTGTTGTAATTCAGTATGTCGTGAAATGCAAATGATTTTTCCACACGTACGTGTAGTAAAGTTTTCGTTGATAGATGTACAACATTTACACGTGCAAAAGATTATATTCAGCAGTGATTAAGTAAGTCGCTGTGAAAGTGTATAAAATACCATTTATCATAAATGATCATTTTTATCAACGTGATAATGTTTAATACGTGTAATGGTATGATTGTTTTACATGTAAATTTATTAAAATATTAGAAATCAAGCTTTATACTACGCTTTTTTACACAACATTTGAAACGAATGAATTAAAACATTTATGACAATATGCCCAAGCGAGTAATCATTAATCTAGTTCACTTCATTTATTAGGTCAATAGATATGAACTCATGGATTAACTAATATGATCCACAATTAACTAATATGATCCATTCGCGGATTGTGATGTGAAAAGTAGATCACTGTGATGATTAGGATGAGATGAAGCATAGTAGACAACTAGTAAGTATAATTTGCATAAATATTATGAGTTTGGATTTAATGAGGAGGATAGGTATGAGTAATAACATACACAGGTGACCATAATAGTCCTTTCGTATGCATCTATTCCTGTTTGCAGTGCAGTGAGCGCGAATCACAATAATTGCGCGGATAACCTCCCGAAAACTTTTTCAATTTTCATTGATATTCAGCAAAATTACAATTTCTTCTTACCAAAGTAAACAGTTTGTTAGGTAAATAAATGTCAAAGTAAGTATGATCTCGCTTAGATTATCCTGTTAACATTCAAGTGATTAGAATTAAATTGAAGTAATTAAATATAACTCACGGTTAAAATAACTATTTCAAAGATATAATTAGTAATTATGTTTTTATTCGTAATAAATAATGAATGAATTAAGATGTTAGCAATAAAAATAAGTAAATTAAAAACTAACTTTTGTATAAATATTTTTGGGATTGTGTAATAGAAAATGTAAACTATTTTTCAACATAATTGAATTTTCAGGCGTAATTTACTGAAGAATAAGAATTTTACTAATTTATTTAATTTTTAAGAAACATTTAAAAAATAGTTTTTGTGGAAATATTTTATTATTACTGCTAAAACTATTATTATAACAATACTAGCAAAAATATAGTCATTTTATAACTATTATTGGTTATTAAAAGACAATAAATTACTTTACTCATGCAAATTTTATAGAATTTTTTAAGACGCTACCGAGCATTTAGAATAATCTCATTGTAGCCAAAATCCTTACTTTTATTTAGAATAATCTAATTATAGCCAGAATCTTTATCTAATTATAGCCAGAATCCTTAGTTTCCTTATAGCCAGAATCCTTCCTATTCGAATTTTAAATGTTTCTTGTAAATTGTTATTCACTATTAAAAGATAACTTTGATATTAAAAGTTATCTATCAATTGTTGACTTTATTATTATTTTCAATAACTAAATGAAATTTACATCGTTTTTAGCATTAAATCCATCTCATAATAACGCTGAAGCATTTAGTTTGATGTTTCGTTCAGAAAATAAACTTTGTCTTCATTAATTACTTCTTTAATACTTCACTTAACAATTATTCATATTTTATATATTATTTAAATATTTAATTGCTTCTTTTATAATCAGTGCGATGAATTCTAATATTGCTCACACTCTTGTCAATATTTAATGCACTGAAATTTTTCTGATTTAATCAAAGCAAATCGAAATTTTTTATCGCAATTCAATTTGTTTTAGTTGATAAGTCACAGTAATTAGCATTTGATTAAAATATCAATTTGTTTTTGTTGAATTATTACTAGCTCTATTAATTAGCATTTAGTAATTAAATAATTAATATCTAATTAATTTTGTTTTCTAGTGGTAAGTTTGGAATTTATACACGAATAAAAGTTTTGTATTTTCAAAATTATTGAAAATTTGACTTTGAATAACTTGTTTACAAGCTTTATCATTAATTTCAATAGTAAAAATTATTTCAGCGAGAAAGGTCAAAAATGTAAGGATAATAATTTTTTGAACTCAATAAAGGTGAAGTGTGCCATTTGTATGCACTGTATGGCATGTCCTTGGACGGTAAACCAATTTTGGCAATGGGCTTGCTTAAATTGTCAGATTTATAATCTAATATACAGATATACTTACTGTCGTTATTATTTTTGTTAATATTACTATTATTGTTGTCATTATCACTAATATGCTTACTGTTATTACGATTAATTATAATAATTACAATTATAGTAACAATTTTTTTGAACAGGAAGCATAACCTTGGTATTTAAAGCTGTTTTCAGGACCTCTTGCTTTATTTTCTGTAAAGTTTTGGTTTTAATAATATGATTTAAAATTTGTTCGCAAAAAGCTGTACTATTAATTTGTTATACATAAATGAATTCAAATTTGAAATGCATTTTGTGATTGAATAAAATTGCTACTAAACATTTAATATTAGCTCAATTTAGCAAAGATTATTCGTTATCAAATTATTTTATTAAGTATTTGAGTTAATCAATTTTTTGTTTTTTATAATAAAAAGCAATTCTAAAGTTAGATAATATACCAGAAAATTGGTCACTGAGAGATATAAAATTTGCACATATTCGTAAAAATATTTATTGTAAAATTTTTATTTTTATAAATTTTTAAATTTTTCTAATTTTTAACTAAAATTTTTTAATTATGTTTCAAGGTTTAAATTTTTTTGCTAAAAAAATAAAAGAAATAAAATTATGTTTCAGATTATTTGTTATGGCCTTGTGTGAACCAACTGGTTAATTACTGCTCAAAATTTTTTCAAAAAATGAATAAAAATTTTTATATTTTTATTATTCTGTTAAATTTACAATATACTGTAAGTACATTAGAAATAGCTTACCGTTCAGCTGAGTCTACAGTATCATACTTACAACAACACAGTTATCATCTCAATGGTATGTTATCATTTTATGGCTATTTTTTTCACAAATTATTCCTCTGTCTACATAATTGTTGATGTGATAATATCTGACATCTATGCATTACAGTAATTACCAGCAAGTTTTTAAGTTTTTCTAAAAATAACTTTAATTTGAAAATTTAAATCTTGTTCGTTTCATTATAATTTTCGCAAGAAATTTAAAGTTTATCCATAAAATTTATGATGTTTTGTTTTAATTGTAATTTCATACAAAAATTAGGTTTTTCATTTAAAAGTAATGCTCTTCACTTGCTACTTTTTGGTATTTTAAAATACTGCAAATTTCTTTAAAAATTGATAAAAATACCTTAAATGAAAAAATAAATTAATATTTTTGGAATAAAGATATCGAAATTCTTTTAAAGCAATCAGTCAAAAATTATAGAACTTTTAAATAATATTTTTGTTAGCTTACTTATATTATTTAAAGTTTATTGCTGTCATGGTTAGATTTTTGCTATTTTTTTGTGATATTAAATTTACTATTATTTTTCTGCCCATTGCATTTTTAAATTAATTTTAAATTAAATGACTTAAATATATATTTCCATTCATTCTTAGCTCAATAATAAGCCATCTTCAAGAGGTATTTTATATTTTTTGATTTAAATTTAGAGTAGGTTTTTCAAAATTTTGCCACAAATTGAAAAATTTATATTTACTGAAATAATAATTTTTAGTTTTGAAAAAGAATTTTTAAATATTTTTGAATTGATATTTTAGTTAAAAAGTTTTATTTTTCGTACCTGATAAAGATGTAATATTATGAAGTGAATTTGGAGAAAATCTGCGTAGTATCATAAATGACAATTTAAATTTTTTTGCAGTGCCAATAACTTGATCTTCCCACTCTCCGTGATAAATAATCACAATGATACAAAAAATCGGAATTTGAAATAAATAATTACAAAATTTTTATATTCAGTGAATTATACTGTTTTTTCTTGCATATCCCGCCTAATTTTGTTTAAAATTTGTTTGAAATGAAATAAGAAAATAACGTGGCAATGTCGTTTACCAAAAAATTGCTTTAATTTTTATGAGTAAATACCAAACGCAAATTTAAATAGTCGCATTTTAATTATGGAAATTTGAAAGAATAGTCTGATTTTATTAAAAGAAACCTTTGAGTTTATTGAAATAATTTTTTTAAACTGATATTAAGTATGCATTATTTTGCTGTAAATTAAATTATTCTAGAATATGCCTTTCTGGTATAGTAATAGCAAAGTCAAGTGATCTTTTAAGTACGAATTTTATTTTGACTTGAGATTGAATTTTTTAGCTTACATTTTAATGTCTCACTGGAATTTGGTGTATTCAATTTTGAGCAAAAAAGTATTTCAAATGTGAAATTTTAAAAAGCATAGTGATAATTTTGATAGTGACTCCAAGTTGCGATCAGCAGACAATCAAAGTAGTGCTGACCTTTAATGAAAATGACTGGCCCCAAGGTCAGTTTGAAGATTGGATCATCGTTGGTACCAATAATCGCGCTGAGTGTCGCTTGAAGGGTAATGGCGAGTTGCAGTATGTTATTGAACTTGCGGTTTTCAACGATCCGTGTGAAACGCAAATGGTATTTATATTATAAGTTAAAGGTCAAAATGAATTAAAGTATTAGCATCATCATATATTTGAGGAAGAAATTACAAATCATAACTTGACACTAGCATAAAATAATTAGAAAATTATATTATGTGAAATTTTTACTTTTCCACCTATCAGAATCAAGAATGACTGTTCTTGAACCGAAAAAAATCAAGTTTTGATCTGTGACACGACCTTTGGAAAGCTGATTGGAAAGAAATTAACATCATTAGTATAATAGGGAGAGATCAAGGTCACTGATCTACAAATAGATATAGTTAATTTGATCAAGGTTGTACAAGATGTTAATTAGTAAAAATTTTTATAGTTTGAATTCAAATCAAATCTTTGCTTGTAATCAAATTATTAAATATTCAAAATTGAAATTGTTCGTGAAATTCAAAAATAAAATATTTGGTTCAAAACTCTGAAAATATCTTTTTTTCCAATTCAATTCTTTCACATGGTTCAATTTTTGAGTAGAAAAAATTTTAAGATGAAAAATCTGGTTATTAATTACTGCCAGCAACGTAGTAACTATCAGAAAATTGGTTTACAATAATTACTGAGATCTTTTTCAGAAATGAAATGGAAATTTGACCAAAATTTGTCAAATTTTTTACTAAAAATTCAAAAATTGAGGTCATTTTTTATGAAAGTAAAACTCGACCTGTATAATTGACATCTAAATTAATTTATAAAGATTATTAAGAAGGACCGCGGTAATTTTTACAAATTAATTTTTCAACGCAAAGCATTAGTAATTTTGTAACGTGTAATTTTAATTTTCATGGAAATTAACTTTTTGGATAGTGAAAATAAAACATTTCAGGCAAATCGCAAAATAAAATAAATTAATAATTAAAAATAAAACTCAATATCAAAAAACAAAACTATACTTAAGCACATAATAAATAATGAAAAACAAAATATACTTTTACAAATAAAATTAGCCATTAAAAACTTACAAATTTTAATGGTAGCTGTAATAAATTTTGTATTTTTATGCAAAAAATGCAAAAATAAATGAAAATATTTAATTTTCCATTTTCAATTAAACAAATTAATTAATATAACTATTATTGTAATATAAATTTTGTTTACATTAAATAAGAATAAAACTTTGTAACAAAAATTAATTCAAAACAAAGTGATTAATCTGAAAGTAAGCAATTGCAGCCCTCAACAGGTGTATTCCAAAATCGAATTCGTATTGGAAAAAATCCGGCAATAATTTTATTTGGTGATAAAATGTACATAATAAAGTGTATTTATGGATTACCGGAAATCAGTCAACTTGATAATCCGTCCATTAAAACATCGTTCAACGCTGTTACCTTACCGTTTCTTTTTAATTACTTTTTTTAAAGCATTATTTATTTTTTATTTTTTTGGATTTTATAATAATTTTATAGCAAAAATTTTTCCTTTACGTATAGAATTATCCTTGCTCATTTTTCGACTTTTTTTGCTACAAAATAGTCAGTAATTATTAATTCAAAAAGATGATAAATTATAAGCAATAAATTTGTCATGATAAATACAATTAAATACGTGATTCATATTTTGCACTACTGATTTCTGAATTAATAAGTTACAGTACAATACTTTGATAATCAATGACAAATTTAGTAAATAAGTGAGTAATATTAGAAATTTATAATATCAGTAATTGATTATGTTGATAGTCAATAATCAAATTTAGTAAATGAGTAAGTAATACAAGAAATTTATAGTATCCAATTATATAATTAATATTTTGCATTAATGATTTCTAATTTAATAAATTACAGTACAACTATTGCTTCACTTTGATAATCAATAGTCAAATTTAGTAAATAAGTAAGTAATATTAAAAAATTATAATATCAGTAATGGATGATCAAAGCTGATAATAAATAATCCTTAATTGACGATTTGTATTGTTAAATTAATGCTGCTAATTTATCATTCAACAATTTCTCACACATTGTGAATTTCCAGCGATTTATCGGCAAATTCCGAGAAATCAGTAGAAAAAGTTGATGAATTACTTTTATCCGATCATCGAATGACAGAAATTGAAGAAAGCCAAACCTCAGAAGACTCTAAGAGAAATCCCGTGATTTCCTGGACAATTCTAGCAGTAGTTATGGGAGGATTATTCGTTATTATTTTTATTCTTATGCTTGCTTTCATTTGCTTTCGATGGAAAATGGAAGGACGGGAAAAAAGTCTTCACGCTGAAACTGTTACTTCTAATGGTTCGTTGTGCAATTTATATCAGAAATTAATTTTTGATAACAGAATTAAGACATATAAACTGAAATCTATTAATATTCAAAATCTGGATTGAAAAACTTAAAATAACAATTAATGTTTTAAATCTAAAAATTCATTTTAACTTAAAAATTCTAGCGAAAATAAGTTTCATTTTTTAATTAAAAAATGTCCGGCTTCATTATTTTGTAACATAAATCTGGAGGTGTTTGCTTATTATACATTAAAACATTTCTGTTTTTCTAATTAAAATGATTTTATGAACAGTATTTTTTTACTTAATATCATAATACTGAAAATGACTTTAATACTAAATTGCTTCATAGCTTAAATTCTTTTTCAAGTTTCAATAAGTTTATTAAATTTCAACTCATAAAGATAAAATTATTTCGAAGAAAGTAATAATTTTAGCACAAATAAAAATTGATGTTAGTGAATTTTTATTTTTTCTCTAAATATTGCAATCATAAAAGCATTATTTAATCCTCTGAAGTCTGAAATATTTTCAGCTCAAAACAGGTTTCTTAAATAACACCAAGTAAGATGTAATTACTGTCTAATTTTTTGTATTCTTTCGATTCTTTTCTGTAAAAACAGATTTCAACCTTGAAAATTTATCTAAATTTTTGTGCACTGAACATAACTTCAACGATTCAGTCTGTAAGTTAAATGTTTGTGTCAAAAGGTTAAAGTACACAATTTACAAATTATAATTTTTGAATAATTAATTCTTTCAAATTCGTTTGGAATAATTTTATTTTTTTTGTCTGATCAAATAATGGTCAATTATTTTAATTCCAATAGGAGATCAGATTTGATCCAGCAATATTCAATTGCTGATAGAAGTACAAAATGGTAGTCTGATTTTTTGAATGAAAAATCATCTCTTTTTTAATCGAAAAAGCTTTTAATATTCATTGCTAAATTCAATTTAATAAATAAAATTCAATAATTTCAATAAATTGAATATTCGAAAGCAGTTATTTAAATTCATTTTGCATAAATTTTCAAAATTTTAAATTAAATTAAAAACTTCAAAAGAAATTGCTAAATATGATTTGCAAGTACTCCTAAATTCCGCCAACTATTAAATGCTCATGTAAATTTGACACGACACAAATTCAATGAAATGTTGTTATAAAGACAATTCTGAGTTAACAATAAACATTTCTAAGAAATAAAACCATAATCATTTGGTCATTGATTATTTATTAAGTAATCAAATCAACTGATCCATTGATTGAGATCAATCAACCAATCTACTGATTAGGAAATCCAATCAACTGATTTAAGAGAAAAAATTAATGAAAATTTATTGAGATGCTAAACTTGATAATTTGATTTGCAGGTATTACAGTGAGTAAATTTGGTATTGGTGATTTGTGGTGGAATCACAAGAATGATATAAATTCAAGACAAATTTCTAGCCGGCAAGTAGCTAATGAAAGGTGTGATTTGATATGATTTTTATCTAAAAAGTTTTACATTTTATTTTTGATTTGGAAAGTTTATTATGATTTTATCTTTGAAATAATTTTAACAAAAATGATAAAATTTGATATTTTAATTTGTATGTATTCATTTAGGAATATGCTAATTAAATTTAATTAAGCTGATAATCATTTAGCAGTATAATACATAAAATAATATTCATCTCATTTTTTAAAAATATTTCAGCGAAAAAATTCGCGTGAATATTTGTTATTAAAATTAAACTTAACAATTTTTAAATTTTGACTTCTGCTACTTTGTTTTAGCTAAGTTTTTCAGATGTTCAGGAACGATTCAAAGTACAGTTCCGATGAGTTCATCGTTGTCATCTAAATCATCAACTGAATCTGGACGAACTTTACCGAATCCCCCTTCAACTACAAGCTTCTTGCCACAGAAGTCATCTATGACAGATTTTGGAAATAATGTTGATGCTAGTCAAGGCTTACCAAGAAGTTATTCAGAATGGAGAAATAAAATTTTGTCCAATATCCCAAACAAAATATCAAATAATAGTGTCAGTGTTTTATTAGTTATTTTGAGTTTTTTACATAAATATTTTTAATAAGAATTTAGGAAAATAAATAAATAACATTACGCTAGATCATAAAATTATACTTTTTTAATTTTTTCTAATAAATTTGACACAAAGTATTAAAAACAGCACTTTTGATATTCCATATTTAACTGATTTTAATTTTGAAATTCAAAAAATCAATTTTTTTAATAAATATTGCAGAATTATTGACAACAAAATGAAATTTGGCATAACAAAGTTTTCAATACTTTGTGTCAAATTTCTCAGACAAAATCTTTTCCCAATTTTTTAAATATATCTGTACATATCTCGAGTTAGAATTGGATTGTGATTCATTTTTCTGAAATTTTAATTGAAATATTTTGATTAATTTTTGAATAAAAAAAGTGACCTTGACCTTTATTAAAAGTTTGTGTATATCAAGTTTATTTATTTTGAAGAGTACTTAGCCTTAACATATTCGAGGTTGAATGCAAATGTATAGTCTCAAACTTTAAATACAAAAATTTGGATGAAGTTCATGAAAATATAAATTTAATATTTCGATGATCTATCGCATGTCTAAATATATTTCTAGGTATGTTTGGATAGATGCTCATCATTAAGAAGGCATAATTCAATAATTGCTGATAATCAACTTTCTGAAGTCCGGTCGATTACAGAAATTTATAGATCCGCAGAGACGACTGTCGTTGATGGCGGAGACACGTTATCACAATCAACTCTTGAAGGTTTCCAAATTAAAATTCAATTTATTTTAATTAATCTCATGAGAGGTACCTTAAAAACATTTACGTTAAAAATTGAATTGTGATTTGTTTTTTAACTTTTAGACAGCAAATAATAATTAATTAAGTTTGGGATTCGTAAAGTTTTTAATGTGATGAATGCTTTGTCAAGAATTCTAGGTGTATTGTGCTCTCCTCATTATCAAGAATCTAATCCTATCGTAGAAAACTTGATCAAATGCGTTGGCAAAATCCGAGGAATTGGTGCTCGGAAACTCACCGAACAGGAATTTGGTAAATATTATCTATCTACTACAAATCTTGTTCTTTCAAATTCTTGAAATAAAACTAATATTCAAACGTAAAAAATTATTATTGATTTGTTTAATCATCGTTTTTAGTAAATTATTAAAACATCTTATTATTGACTTATCAGTGTATTTTTTTATTGAATAACTTTTGCCCCTTGCATGTTTCATATTAAATTTTTTTAGCTAATTAGTTTTTTAACAAATCAATAACAATTATTTTATTTAAAAAAATAATTAATTTTATTAAATTACTGATACTATTCTAGTTTTCGGCATCAATTTTTCTTCATTACTAAAAATTAAATATTAATTTGAAATTGATATTCTAAATACTTAATCACTTCTTCATTTATTATCAACTTTTGATAGTATGCTGGAAACGAAAATATTCATTTATTTTTATTTTTATTTCTATTTTCTTGATTTAGTAAATATTACTTTAATTACTGTGTCGAATATTATAATCTTGTAATACCGTGTACAATATAATTTCCAACCACACATATATAAAATTGATTAATCAAAGTACCGAATAAATTATTTTTTTTAAATAAAATAATTGTTATTAGCGAAATAATTATTTCCGCTACCTTACAGTTTAGAAGAAATTATACAGTACTTGGTAGCTAATATGATATTCGCATCATATTGTATTTCTGATATTACCGTTACTTAACAGTACATCCTGGTATAGCTGTATTAAAATTGCATCTTATATGATACCTCTGCTTTTTATAGAATCGTCTCTGTTATTTGAACGCTATTTTTAATAACAATGAAATATGTCAAAAATTTTATACGTGAAATATATTCAAAATAAGTTTTCAGTTACAATTATCAGTAATAATTTCGGTAGCTAACAGTGACTGCAGTAGAAGTAATACTCTTTTACATATTATTACGTGAAAATCATTGCAATATTCTGAGGATGTTTACAGTATTGAAGTAATTTTGGCTAATCTAGTATTTTTTTAGGTCGATGGCGTCGTCTAGTCATTTCTGATGCATCATTTTGTGAAGCACTCTCCCAATCACGTGGTATTGAACAAATAGAAAGCTTATGCTTTTCACGTGATTATAAAAAATTGTTCAGTAAAGAAAAATGGAATGCCATAATTCGTTGTATTGTGGAGAATCAGACTATCCTTCCATCAAAATATACCAAACGATGTGATTTACAACAGCGACAAGTAAAATTCAATCAAATTTTTTGTTGTCTTATTGGAATTTTTGATATTCAAAGAATTTGAGCAAAATAATATTAATTTAACAATAATTTTGTTAAGAAAAAGTTAAAAATTTAATTCTCTAGAAATGAAATACTAGAATTGATAAAAGTTAAGAGCTTACTGATCAGAAATTGATATTGGAAATGAAAATGAAATAAACAATTGCGGACGGATTGTAATTAATATTAATTGGTTAATAATTGAATTTTTTAAAATAAACTGTTATCTTTTTTATTTTATACTTTTAACACAGATGTAACTGTTATTGTACAAATTACTGTTAAATAAAAAATGATAGTGATAAGTGATAGCAGTCAATTCGGAAAGCTGATAACCTCTGCAAATGATAGTCTTTGATTGCTTTGTGCTTTAATTTTCATTTTAGTGTATAATTTATACTCATAGATAAGTTTAGTCTAAAGATCGAACTAAACTTATACAATTTTTATTGTTCTGGTATTAATTATACACTCTAAATGAATGTTAATTACAGATTAATTTTTTCGATTTCCAATTTTTGTATGAAAAATTTAATCTTTTTATATTTATTAAAAGTAAGCGGAATATTTGTCTGAAATGATTTTATTTATAAAAATAACCAAATTATACAATCTTGTTTGCATAAAAATGAATGTTAGTGCTAAACTGATTAGTGATTATTTATCTGATAAAAAAGCTACAACTAAATGAATGGTTTTCGTAGCTCTCAAAGAAAAAATTTAGTATCATTTATTCACAATGGCAGTGATTAATTATTAATCTCAGTCTTCACTGCTTTTTCCTTTAAAATATTTCCACAAAATTGTAAGATTTACTTTCAATTTTTAATATTTTGTTCAGTTACTTTCGAAAATTCAAAATTTTATTTTTATTATTTTTTAATTATTTTCAAGTATTACTATCCATGACGTAATAAGTATGCATTAATTTTGCTTAATTATATCATTTTTATTTGAGTTATTATTTTCTTTTTTATGTTTATTTAATTAATTAATTAATTATAAAAATGTTTTGAGACAGTAAAATAGTAAAAATGTTTTAATCAATTTTTCTATTCAAAAGTTTGCTTATTTTAATGATAACACTACTGATAGCTCATAAAAAGATAACTATGATAAAAGACTACAATAATTCTTTGATAATTCTTTTGCTGACTACAAAATTTGCATTCTAAAAATAACTGATGAAAGGTAACATTTTTTAGGATATAGCGGCTTCTTCATTAAATGTTTACATTGGTGATGCTGGTTCCAGCGGTTGGTAGCATTTTTACAATTCACTCAAGACTGATATCTCAATTATGATTACAATATTAAGCTTTATTTTTAGAGTTTTGAAGTTAATTTCTGTTTAACTTTACAATCTAAACGTTTTATGCTAATTATGTTAATTTTGAAACTATATCTTGCTGTTATTATGCAACTTTTGAAGCCCTTTTTGTTAATTTCTATGTGAATAGCAAAATTTGCATATTTTTGCAAGCAAAAATCATTTAAAAATGTGCACAAATGTTTTTTTTTGATCAAATTTATTATGCATGCCATGTTTTATGTATGTTTAAATTTTATATGAAATATAAATTTTAAAAAAACTTTATTATTATTATGATATATTGATAGTCAGTCCTTTGTAAAAGCAAATATTGAACAAAAAGTATCCTAATAAAGTATAATAAATATATTAATATTATGTATTTGAGTTTTTTAATTAATGTTCGTTCATTTCTTTCAAAAATTCATCATTAAGGTTCATTTAAATAGCTTTTAAACGGAGCAGTAATATGAAATCATTATGATTTGATCATTAATATACCAAAATAATCAATCAATCAATAAACCATACTTAATTAATTGTAAGTAATGCTGATATTAATTAAACAATTACATTAATTTAATCAATCAACTACACATCTTTGCTCGATAAATTGATCAATCACTGATTGTAATTAAAATTTCTCAATTCAATAATTGTTCATATTTTGAATTTGGTATTCAAATTAGTTATTTATGCAAAAAAATTTCTGTATAAACTGAATTAATCCCACATATATTTGTATTGTTGATATCTTTTATGCGTGTAGAAAGTTTTATTTGCTAATTACGTTCTCTTTCAACTAAAAAGCCTCTACCAAGTAAACGTTTTCAAACTGATAATTTCGATTTCAATAAGTTTATCATTTCATGTATTCAGGTATTTTTGCAAAGTTTTAGAAAGTTTATTTGTATTTTTATCATATTTGTAAAGGATTGTTATTTGTGATGATAATTTTTAAGTGCTGGTAACTGATAAATTAATTCATGATAACTTTGATACAACATTTGAATCACTATCATGGTTATAATAACAGACGTATTATTTTTAGAAAATAATGTGAAATTCATTTTTTATATAAAAGTTTGCGTTGTAATTTACTTACATTCTATAAATATTTGTTAATGTACAACTATTTTACCTTTGAGATTTTCATTCCTTATAATTTTACATCATTTTAACGTAGTGATGACGTGAAAATCACTTACTTCGATTGACATAGATTCTGAATCTATGCATTTTCCATCTAAATTTATTTCCCAAACTGGTATGTATTAACTCACTTTTAGACTTCTTTAACTTGTATTGCATCTCATTTATTCCGATGGACTCTAATTCTTTACGGATTTAGCGATCAAAATATTGTTAGAAGAAATTGGGTCTTTTCAACGTATTTAAATAGGTGGTTATAGTATATATTTATTCTCATTTTCTAGAATTAGCAATTTTATTAGTAATAACTTATGTGTTTGTATGTAAATTTCAACCTTTTCACTTTATAAAGTAATAAATTCGACAAATTTGTTTAAATTCTGAAACTGTCTGTCAAAATTTAAGAATTCTACGCACTGCACTGCGTATCTCTTTCGAAAGTACGTCAATCATCGATGGAATCTGTGATCAAAAATCAGATCTGGAGGGAATATTTGACAGAATTTGCAGTTTCATCCAATTTCATCTTAAGAATAAAGCTCTGTGACTTAACAGTTTCCAAAAATTATGAATACATCTTTTTTCTTTAATATTTTTTATTCATTGAAAAGCTTACTAGAAGCTTTATTACGGCACCAAGCAAGAAGTTTTTATTTTTAAAATAGTGCAAAAGTGTTAGATACAAGTCACTTTTGTTTTCTTTACTTTCTTCCTGACCTTCTCGAGCTTTTTGACCTCAAACTTTCCGATCGATTTTGTGAATTTTTATTTCAATAACTATATCATTTTTCACTACCAAAATTTTTTAGTTTTCATACAAAAGCTTTAATTTGACCTTTTATTTTGTGCTACACAAAGAAATGTTCCAGTTTTTATCCACATTTTGAGTGCTGTTTATTTACTTTCTTGTTATTTTTTCCAATATTTCAATTATTGCAATATTTTGTAGATTAAATTTACTGTTTATTGAAATTATTCTTGACAAAAACTGACCATTACAAAATTTATCAAAAGGTTATGTTTATTTAAGCATAACTTTTTTATCACTGTAAGGTTACTATTTCAATCATTAAATAGTTAATGTGTGAATTTACATAAGTTATAACTCAATACGTGTAAGTAAACGTGAATTATTTCTGACTTAAATTCATTGCATTTTCAATTTCTTTCTAGAATAAATTGTTTTTCACCATTTCAATATTCTGCGTTTATTGAATACGTATATATTACATTTGTCATTACATACGTATTAGATTGTGTATTTAAGTGCATGTTTATAAGTATATGATTGCAAATATTGTATAAAATTAGTTACGTGTATATTTTCTATAGAGACGTGTGCATGTCATGAATATATGCACATATATGTGCGCATGTGACATATACACATGTATGTGCATGTACATGTGACGTGTATATGCTCATGTAAGTAGACGAACAAAAATGCCCTTAGGAATGATAAAATGTCACACTATGATCTTAAAAATTGACCTATGAACTCAAATTGTTTCAATTTATCATAGAAAATCACTATCGTAATTCAAAAATTATGTTTCACGCATAGAATTTATTGCATGATTTACTGATCAATTTTAATATTTATTTAAAAAATGAAGCATTTGCATCACTTTCAATGTCATAAATTGAAAATATTTTTTTAATTTTGCACATTACACAAGAATTAATAATTACGCGCAAACTTTACTAAATCAATACTAAAAAATCAAACTGATCGATAATAGATCAATTATTCTATGTTTTATGATTTATCCATTGAAAAGACATATTGAACTAATGACTTCCACTCCACGTATTTAGTTGATTGATTTAGCTCAAAATTACTCTTTTTAAATTTCCAAAAAAGTTTTCACTTCAAATTGTTTGCATTTTTCGCAGCCATTTCTTATTTTCGTCTTCAGTACTGTACATCTCACTTACTTAACTATTGTATTTTTACTGTTGGCATCATAAATTGCATTTTTAATTTTTATTATCGCCACTTATTTTTGTATTAGTACTGTCATTCTTTGCTGAATTTGCATTCATTTTACGATTTTGTGCTATTTTAATACTTTTTATTTTTATTTCAAAAGTTTTCTTGCAAAAGAAAATCTCTATTTTTTATTATTTTTAATCTAAAAGCTTGTCACTGTTTTCAATTATTCTTATTCTTTTTTTCAGTTCAAATCTGAAATGTTTCATTTTGTCAATTACCACCGATTACCGTAATACTTCAATTTCTGTATTAAAAGCAGAGGTCGTATGGGAATATGACTCAACATAATGATCTGATCTGAACTGTTGTATTTGTTTTTATATTTGATAATAACAAATTATTAGTGAACGTTTACTTTGCTTTTTATATTAAGAAGTAAAATTGCATTGTGATGATTGCATCTCTAACTACATTTCTGGAAATTATCTGCATATCTTCGAAAGATAACATGCATCTCCACTTTTAATTTTTTTAAACATGGAGTAAACTTGACCTTATAATTTTTATCCATTTTTAGAGAGGTCAAGTTTAGCTCATAATTTTCGTCTGTATGAAGGGAGGTCATGCTCACTAATGTATTCAAGTTAATTCATCTTCATGTTTACGTTTCCAGTGAATATCACAGCAATTTGCTACAAGTGGTACCGCGATAAAGGCATGTTTGTCATCCTTTTATCTGTTTATATCGGTTGGCTAATTGGCTTAGTGATGGCAACAGTCATTTTAATAATATCTGGTCATGGCTGGGGACCTTTACCACATCTGTACGTTAAGTTGGTAAAATTTCTACAAAGTTTTTACCCGAACAGCTATCCTTTGACGGATGCGTTATGGCCTGCAATTATTAAACGTTGTGACACGTCATATCTAATGAAACATCGTACTGATTCACTCTCATCTTTTAAGTTCAGGTACATTTAATCCATACAATCCTTCCAATGTTCATTACAAATTTTAATCTCTAGTAATTTCTCATCTAAAATTTCAAGTATTAAAGTTAGTTTTTACATTGCAATTCAAGTTTTTAATTTATTTAAAATAATTTTGTAGCAAAATTCCGATGATCAGTGCATTTGATTTGTGTGCAGATGCATTTAAAGCAGGTTTTGAAGCAATTGTTCAGGTGCAATTATTATTCATCATTCAAATTAGGAAAAAAAAGTTAAACAAATATCAGAATTCAAAATGTTTCAACAAATCTGAAAAAGAATCAATTAAAAGATCATCAACTGCATTTCAAATCGTTTAAATTATCACTTGAACACCAATAGAAAATTAGATATTAAAAACGAAATAGAAGAGTTCCAGGTTGCTAGCAAGTTTTGCTTCAAGATTCTGTAATTATTTCATGACCGTAAAAATTTACATTCAAATTTCATGGTTTATACACTTTTTGCCAAAAAGTCTATGTATAAGATGAAAGTATCTTTAGTTTATCAATATAATATGCTAATATAATCAGTTCAATTTTTATAGCTTAATTAATTTCTAAATTAAAAAAAAAAACCCTATCGAAATTACGTTACTATTATAATTTGTTAGGATCAGATGAGTATTGCTTTCGATTCTGCTCCACCATTCTATAGCACGTTATTGGAACGTCCAGGACGTTTACCATTTCCAGATGCTTCACGTCGCATTTCACGCCGTCATATAATTGGTTACTTTATAGCTACAGCATTTCGCTATGGCGTATTGCTACCTATTCGTTTATGTCTTATTATGATATCATTTCTCTTCTCAACTAGTGCTGTTGTTGCTGATCAATTTATGGATATGACTGATGAACAGCGAGTACGTGTTGGCGTATTATATTGTCGATTATTTTGCGCTGGAATCGGTCTTGTTGCCAAGTATCACAATCGCCAAAATAGACCTAAACAGCCAGGCATATTTTCTTCTTACGTTAATGTCTCATGAATTCATTCCGCACGTACTGAGTACGAAAAATCTATTAGATAAAAAACAGCTCTCATGAATATTCTTGCTCTTTTAATTAATATTTTAAAATTATACTCTCAATTCGTTGTTATTATTTACAAATCATTTGTATTCATGCATTTCACGAGAATTCGCTACTAATAATATAACTTATTGAATATGTTAGCAATGCATTTTTTTAAATATGAAAAAAGAAGAAAGCATAATAATGCAGGTATCGCAGTAGCAAATCACTTGTCACCAAATGACGTACAAGTAATTTATGCTGACAGCGATCCAAGTGAAGGATACGGTTTTACAGTAACCGGCCAACGTCATGGTGGTATTATTTGGTTTGTTGAAAGAATTGCCGAAAGATTCATTCCAACTTTATGGCTGGAACGGCGAAGCACTACGGATCGTAAACGTTTCATGCATGACGTGTTACGAGAAGCAAAAGTTTGAATTCTAAATAAATTATTTTAAATGCAAGATGAAAAAGCTTTTCCAGTGCTACAGTTCATTCTCGAAAATAATAAGATTTTCAAATACTCACACATATTCTTTCGCAACTATTTTTCAAAAAATTATTGTAAAATAATTGTAAAATAAAACATCCCAACCATTGAAAAACTAATTATTTTAAATTTTAAGTTTCCAGTGAAGCATAATGCATTGAAATTATTGAACGTCTATTCACTTTTATCTTCACATTAAAAATATTTAAAAGTCTTTCATTTACCTTGACATGCAAAATATTTATTCTCCTCATTAATTCTGAAAAACTGTATCAATGAAATAGAAAACTACAACTGTAAAACTCACTCCATAATTAATTAAGGATTGCAGAGCAGTGGACCAGTTTTACTGTTTCCAGAGGGTGTTTGTACAAATAATACACGTGTTTTGCAGTTCCGAAGAGCTATTTTTGAAGATGATGTTGTCATTTATCCTATAGCAATAAGGTAAAACGATTTTTTAATATTCGCAAAAATTATAAATTACCATCAATAACCACAAACATTTGAAGGCAGAACCCTCGTTATGGTGATTCGTTCTGGTACGAACCAAAATTTTGGCGCTATTTGCTACGTGTACTCACATCATGGGCAATAGTATATGATGTCACCTACTTAGAACCACAACAAAAACAACCTGGTGAAAGTAATCAAGACTTCGCACAACGAATTCAAGAAGCTATAGCTCAAACGTATGCGATAACTTTATTATATTTATATAGTCAATTCTGGTACAATACTTTTGAAGCCATTATGGAAACTTCATGCATTGATAAAACACACCCATGTACATCAGCGTCAAATGGATAGCAAGAACAAGTGCAAACATTTACAGCACTGCTAAAAATTGTCTTGATGTATGAAATTATGTTTTTATCTTTGATACTTCCAGCGCAGATGTGGAGAGTATATCGTTGGATGGTCGTTTGTGGTACATAAAAAGTGAGCAAGAGCGATTAAAAACAATTCAAATGAAGAATATAGCAAAATGTCTGAAAGACCTCATTAGTAAGAGGTCGTCAGGAATGAACTCGCAAAGATTACTGAATGGTATCAGATCTTCGACGGTGTCACGTATTTCTACTGATAAACTTTCTTATCTTTGACAAATAAATTGAACAATACACTCCTGCAAACGATAACAAGTCCAAGTGTTTTTAACTATCGCAGTTACATATTTAAATTTAAGAAAAAAAAATTCTTTACTTGATATTTATGTCGCATAACTAATTATTTCCAAACACAAAAATCTGTCGCCAACAAGTCTGAAAAAAAAATCAAATTTACCGTAAAATCCAGAGATAGAATAGATAAAATACATTAAAGTCTGTGATGTTCTCACTTCAGCTGTTTATAACAGTGATAATTGCATTAACTCATCAATTTTTAAAACAAAAAAAAATAAACCATAGATCTCAGAAACAAAATAATTTGAAATGAGATAGATGATAACAACGCGCATCAAGTAGAAACATATTACAAATAACACTAGCTACATGATGAAATTCTATTTTAAAGGCCGAAAAATTCTGAAAATCAAAAAAAACAAAACAAAACAACAAAAACAGAGCTGCATAGTCTCACATGCAGTTAATCTTCCATAAATATTCATAAGGATTCCAGTTCTTGCCTGTAATTTTTAATGAGTATCATTACCTTCAAAAACGGAAACAGTATGCATGTGCTATAACTAGGAAAACAAGATATATTACATTAACAACCTATTCAACAGCGTATTAGTGAGAATGTGAGAACATCAAAATAAGTTCCAATAATGCCAGCTCTTGCTATCCTCTTTTAAAAAAATGAAGAAAGCATCTCAGCGCTGTATCGTACTTCAGGATCTACGATTAAACACTTTTTCAGTATTTCGAATACTTGACGTTCGTCTGAAAGTATACATTTCTAATTAATGATATTCATTTTATTATAATTTCATGCCGAATAAAAATATTGATCATATAGAATTAGCTTTAAAATCTATCCTAATACTTCATACAAATCAGGCATAAAAAAAACGTTGTTTCATTAAAGACTGGTGCTGACGAGTTTCGAAAGAATACCGGGGGCAAGCTCTCTTAGAGAATATTCTTCTGATGTAACACACAAGCATTTTGCACCGTAATTGCCGAAAAAAAGATTTCTGCATGAATCGCAATAGTGACTTTGATCTGGTAAACTTTCTAAAAGGATGAAATCCCAAAAATTTACATGGAACACCATCACTTTTCATAGTTCTTAGCCAATCATTCAATGGAAAACTCTGGTCAATTATTTTCGCTATCGATATTGAAAAGACAAGCACAACAGGTTGAAAATTCAGTGTAAATCAATTCAAAAGATGAACCGTTTCGAATAGCATTCACAAATTTAACTAAATCAAGCCCGCGAAAGTTCCAGCTTGTTAATAACAACGAATTATTCTTTCGAGCAACTTGTACCATCGCATCGGAACCAAAAATCGTAGCCATTTGAGCGATTGCTTCAAAATCATCGTCAGGGCGCATCACTGGATGTTTGTGGCAAATCAGAGACAAAAATGTGATACCAGCCGACCAAATGTCTAGCAATGAAGTTTGACTTTCAAATTTCAACAAGACCTCCGGAGCACGAAATCCTGGTGTTCCAGCCTGATGCATTATACCAATAGTTATGATAGATTATTGCTACATATGTGCAGAACGTGAAAAAGTTTTTAATAATATAGTTGTAAAAAATATCTGTTAATTACTGACTTATAAAATTTACATATCCAATATAAACGCTAACTTTGTTAACATTAAGTCGAGGTCGCTTGGTACATATGTTACAGACGCGCGGGAAACCATAGCACTTGCAAACCTCCGTGCCCCACTTTTCAGCTTGTTTTTCTATATCATCTTTATTTCTATTCCATACTCTAAGTGCTTTAGAGACAGATTGTTCTCGAGACTAAATAACATATGTTCCTCACCTCTCAAAACCAAAATGCAGAAAAAACTACTTTAGAAATACCTGGAAATTTCATCAAATACGATTTTCATGCAAAACACGAGAATGATAAATTTTAATGTGGGCTAGCTAGCTAGCTTCTAAGAAGCGCAATTATAAACTCCATTTTCTCCCTTACCTTATCATGATTTCTAACATACTTCATCGGAGATTGGCCTCTAGGTATTTCTTCGCAAAGACCAAAATCAATTAAACAATACCTAAAAATTGACATTGAAGCGCCAACAAATTATTTGCGATTTGAAGATTCCTATACTGGAAACTTACTTATGCTTTGCTCGGTTGTAAAGAAAATTAGATGGTTTTACATCCCGATGAATAATACCTTTCCCATGTAAATATCTTAATGCATCCAATAAGTGCTTCATGTAATCCAAAATTTCTGGCACAGTAATAGATCCTATAAAGTCCTAAAAAACAGGAACAAATACAGACTTTAACTATCTTTAGTCTGATTAATCCTCATTATAACAATAAAAAATGTGTAGTAATGATTATTAATGAGATTTTAAATAGTTCATACAGAAATTTAAACTTTATAATGCTGCCAGCTGCAACCAAATTTTATCCTTTTGTACATTTATTTAAATTACCAATGAATTTTTTTACCCTAGTAGGAGTATGCTCAAAATAATCCATAACAATGAAAACGCGATCCTCTTCGCGGTGAGCTGCATGAATTCCCACAATATTATGAACACCACCATATTTTCGCAAAGTACGTAGTTCTGCAGCTATGAAACTTGGTAAATTACTTCTCGCCAATTCTTTCATTGCATACAACGTACAAGGCTCTCGAAGACATTCTATTTTATAGACATTGCCAAAAGAACCTTAAAAAGTAAGAATTTATGTTCCAATTTTTTAAAAACATGTTTGTATATAATTGACAAAAACGCCAAAATATTATTATGACTATTTTCAAATTTCTTTATTAATATTCCGTCAGAAGGCAGTGACACTTTTTAAGGCATATAAACACAAAACCATAGACAAATGATGAACAATATATCTGATATTTTTTAGTACAGGTTATAAAATCTTTACATTACATACCGGGGACAAAAAAAAATAGATAACTCAGTTTGGTACACACCGGTAGCAGTAACTGGAGCTACAATTGATAAGGGAAATGCAAAACCGGCCGATTTCTAATATTCACGAGGAATGTGCATCTAGCATTTTAACAAGACTTCAGGTTTGTGAAAGCTTTTTGCTTAACTACATGAAATTTTTCTATTCAACTGGATCAACGACAAAAATTAAACTTTACAGTGCTAAATATGAATTAAAGACTGATCTCTACACAGATATTAAGTGGGATAAACAACATGTGATAGGCGTTATTTTCAGAAATTAATTGTATCTATATCAGTAATGCAATCAATGAATCCTTTAAAGACTGATAAAATAAATGCGAAGAAAAAATAAAAACGGAAAACTTCTGATGCTTTTTATTGTTACAATAAAGTTAAACTTCTCAACCACCTGCGGCAATTACTAAAAGTCGATGTATTTACAGTTTTAATAAATATTTAAAGTAAAATAACGGTAGAAAAGCAGATGCAAGCAAATAATTATACCTGAACCGAGCACTTCGCCAACACGAAAGTTTTCTTGAACCCATTTGCTAGACGTCGGTAAATGAGGTACACGTGATTTTGTAGCCAACGTAGGCATAGTCCCAGTCTGTTTTCAAAACTTAAATATATTACTAGACTGAATCCAAACTTTTTGATATCAAGAAAATTAATCTTAAATAAATATGAAATCAGAGCGTACCCATCGACACCATATTAACTACAATAACGTAGCATTTCATATCTCAATTTCTCAAGGTTTTTTTTTTTGCATCGCGGTTTCGAAAATATTTCACGGGCCGTTTAAAATCAGGTATAATTTTTTCCTACGCCATGTGGATAGAGTCGGCGTATTTGGAGTTCTAGTCACAGTGGGTCGCACTTAGATGTTTTGAGTACTTTATACAATTTTTTTTTAATTTCAGTTTTTGTTCTTTTTAGAAAATATGACTGAGGGTTGACTTATTTAACGCGGTAAAGACCCGTGAGTAAGAGGTGGCCAGGTTGTTGCTTGAAAGTTTCGAAGTTTTGCGTTTACATCAGTTCATATTGTTAGTTTGAAAGCAAAAACTGTATTGAGAATCATAACTATTTAATATATGAGTGGTTAAAAGAAATTTGTATGTTTTAGTTTCGAAGGCAATCAGCTATGAAGAAAAGAGTATCAACTGATATTCAGTGGCAAATAATTCGAAAAACTTCGTCGTTTTTACGACGTCAGCGTGGAATTCCAAAGCATTTCAGCAGAGAACGTTTTAATTTGAAAGGTGTTAACAGTATTCGGTACAATGGGTTGATTAACAAGAAAGGTTTAGATATCCAAGCAACAGATGATGGCAAAGGCATTGTGATTAATATGAAGAAAAGAAGTAGGTTTTAACTCCTCTTCTCACTCTTGTTAAAATTAATTTTTAACTTCAGGATTCTGCAATGCATATGTATTACCATGTTCTGTTGATTATCACACCGAGAATCATGTGAAATCACTTTTGTTGCATGATTAATGTTAAGATTACGTCACTTTATGTAACTATGTAACTATATATATATATATATATATAT
>UYYF01000043.1:0-61785 GCA_900618365.1 Thelazia callipaeda
TATATATATTTATTTATTTATTTATTTATTTATTTATTTATTTATTTAAATAAATAAATAAATAAATATTTATTTATTTAAATATTGAATTACCCAACTATACCACAATGTAGCTCTTGGACTTCAACTTTTGGGTCTTTATATCTTGTACTTTTCTCGAACTATTTTATCTAATAAAACCGATATCAGCAAATAGAAATGATGGATTTAATTACTGCAGTGGACTCAACTTTAAGTTGCATTTTAATTCAGGTGGTACTTGAATTAAATGTAAATTAAATTTAAGATCATTAATTAATCAAGCTGTTTTTGAAATTATTGTAATAAATCTACAATTTGTTTGCAGGCTTTCAACACATTTATAGACGATATGTTTGCTTTCATTATTACTATGCCAACATCACATCGCGTTGCTTGTTTTCGAGATGATGTAGTTTTTATCATTTATCTTTATCAGCGATATTTATATCCAGTCGATAAATCACGTATCAATGAATTTGGTGAAAGTTTTGAAGAAAATGGTATCAAGGACTCAAGAATGACTGCTAAATCTCCCGCAATATCCAAGCTTTCATCAGCACAATGTGAAACGAATGATTGACTTGATTTATTTTAGTGAAGTTTCATCTGATTTAAAAATAATTTAATTTTTCTTATTTTCCATGCATGTAATGTATGAACTTCGACATCTTAGGCTATATATATATGAACTACTTTCATTTTTTTTCCTGAAATTTTAATAAGCATCAGCATTTCATTATTTATTTATTTTTTTGTTTCACTCGCGTACTACCAAATTAACAGCCTTTTTAAAACATTAAATATGCCCTTAATAAATTTTTATGCCAATTGAAATCGTTTTCTAAATATAATGAAGGTGTTCTTACCTCCTGTGAAGATTCATAGCTAAATACGAAAGTAATATTTAACTAATTTTGTTTAATTTATAAACATTTAATGGTGACTAGTTTCATCTTCATTTAATGCCAAATATCACTATAAGTACTGGTAAAAAGTCTTAATAATGGTGACTAGTTTCATCTTCATTTCGGTAGGGATGAATAATAATATATTTTTGATGTGGCAAACTTCGAAGTACCTCATAAGCAGTTTGAATGTGAATGACAAGAAATTTGAATTTTTCTACCGTATTGGTTTCTTATATTTCATGTTTTTATGCTCTACTACAGTTTCACGCATGTAAGCATGAGGACATGTAAATTTTTTCAGTTATTATCCAAAAGTAATTAGTAATCCTACATTTCATCGAAATGCTATCTTGTTTACTTATTTTCAAAACTATGAATCGTGTCAAGAGGGAATTTCATTATTGGTTGTTGAATACGAAGTAGAAACCATTTATAGTTGTAATTAAGACTTGTTACCAGTACTTATAGTGATATTTGGCATTAAATGAAGATGAAACTAGTCACCATTATTATTAATTTGTGTAATTAAATATACTTTTGTTGTTTTGTCGTATATTTAATGAAGGCAACTTTGAGATCAATATGCCTGATGGGTAGAGAGGAGTTTTTGTTTCATTTCTGCACTGCATTATTGAAATCAGTTTCTTATCCAATTTCTCAAAATTTCATTGGTTTTTTCTATTTTATTTTTTTTTAATTACGGGATTTTATTCGTTGTGGGATGTTTTCTGGTTATTGCATTTTCGTGTATTATTTCACATTTTTTTGCAAGCAAAGAAAATTGAATTCAAATTGTTTTGGAATTAAACTGAGACAAGCAATAAACCAATTCATTCTCAGTTTTTCTAAACGCTGTCAGAATGTTAGATTGGAATTTTGGTTTCAAGCACAAATATGAAACCAAAATTTTTACATTTTTGGAGTATTCATTCATTCATTTGTCTGTTTGATTGTTTATCAGTGTGTTATCACCATGTCGTATTCGCGGTATTTATTTTCATTTATTCACGATAAAATAAGCAACGCAAAAGTATTTTCCAGCATTACATTTTCACTGTTTTAGAGCTCAATTTAAAGCATTGTTTATTGGAATGTAGCATTCTAATTTTAATTAACACTTCAAAAAAACTTGTAATTGGTATCAACTTACCGAAGGTTCAGTTACGTCTTATTTGTTGACAAAACTAAAATTCATGACGTTTTATCTTAACTATATAAAAATTACTATTTACAAACTACAATATAAAAAATGACTGTTTGAAATTCAATTTATTTTGGCTATCTTCTTCATGCATAATTTTTATCTAAGTTTTCCATGGATGTTAAAAATATGTGGGATAGAAATTTTGTTTGAAGACAAATACTATTATTTTAGTGGGAAGGCTGAGAAAGAAAGAGTCATATGGAAGCATTGGAATTTGTTTATTTTTTCAAATTCATTCGAATTTTACAGCTTGTCTGCATTTATACCATTGAAATCTTTAAAGTTTGGTAAAGTTATATGAAACGAGAAGTAAACCATGGCACTCTTCAGTGCAACAAATTAACTCTTCTTATAATTTTAAAGGTATTTTTGTCAGTAATTTTTATTCGTTAAGAAAGTAACTGAATGAACTGGTAGTGATAAAAACTTTTTTTTACAAGCCTACAATTTAATAAGTCTGTATCAGTTATTTAGTTAATTTTGCTGGAAGCAGGGATTCATGGGAATTCCCAGTAATTTAGTTTAGTTTCGAAAATGTGAAGCACATTCATACAGATGAAATATTTTCATTCTCTTCACACTACGAAAAAATTTTCATATTAAGAATTCAATTACATTAAATTTTTTTGTTGGCACATTAGAAGTATATGGATGCTGTCATTTCTTGCCGTTCATTAATTTCAAGAGTATTTGTCATAACAATTTCTTTTGTTTTGCTGCATATTCAGTCTGAAAAACGAAATACAATTAAAATACAGAAAAAAACTTAGCTGATGGCAACTTTCTTTAAGATTCATATATATGAAGCAATTCTATGAGTTTTCTGCTTATTTAAAAATCAATAATTTAAATTTAATTTATTCAAATATAATTTTTTGCTTCAAGAAATTTAAATTCTAAAAGCGGGTGGAATTGTTAATAGTTTGATTAGTGGATTAAATGTCCTGAAATATTTGACTGACCTTCAACTTCATACCTCTAAGTATATTTGCAGTAGTACTAGATTAGATGTAAGTGTGAAACTTCTATTCTTCCTAGAAGAACTAAAATATAGCAGTAGATTGGTTATGATTTGTGGTGATTAATGCTACTGCAGTAAAATACATGAACAACTTCATGGGGTCAATTTACAATGATCCATTGTAATGAGATCAGGTCAAATTGTTAAGATGTATTGTGATCCGATCAGTCATTGGACTTGAAGACTATTAATAAATTCAATAACTTTTTCATTAGTTAGTCAAGCTTTTGTAGTGAAAGATTTATATTTGTTGTCTTCGCAGATGATTCCATCACAGTGGATCATTACAATGATTTAATACTGCACTGTGTATGCACTTCAAGCTTCAAAATGCTTTTTTCATTATTAACTTAGAAAAGTTTGATTACTTTAATAATTCACTGCTACTGTTACTTTATCGTAATCAATCACGCGTAGTGATATCTTGTGATAGACTACATAAAAACGAGTAAATAAATCCTTTAGAGCTATAATTAACATTCAGAGAGAATTTTTGTAATCAAGAACAATAACTCGGTAGTTTAAGAATAATAATGAAGTAGTTCGTAATAAAAGATATTTGATCATGATGTGCTCTAGAAAGAAAGAATGGGACGCAGATCTCATGTCGGATTAATTAAGTTCTTTGGAAAATGAACTGAGCTAGGCTAAGCTGACTACTTTTCTTTTCCATTGAAAAAAATTTATTTCATTTGCTTTCATACAATTTTGTTCTCTCTAAATGACTAAGTGATTGAATGATTGAATGATTGGATGATTGAATGATTGGATGATTGAATGAATGTCATTTCTTTCACTCATCAACAAAATTAACCATTTCTGTGAATTCGTTGACTACTTTTGCTGCTATTAATTATTATGCTAAGTATTTGTAGATGAAAAATGCGATATTTATGAGGTACTAACTGATTTGATGTGCACAAAATTTTATCTTCATTCCAGTTTCATGCCAATTTATTTTTATAGCAGTGTAAATAGTTGAAGTAAGAGCAGTAATTATGCATAATAAATAGTTTAAATGCTAATTTATATTTGCATAAATTTTTTGCCAAAAGCTTGAATCATCGAGTATTAGGCAGGAAAATGAAACAAATTAAATTGGAAAATGTAAATAGTCAAAAGTTGTGAGATATAATAATACGTTGTTTTCAATGAGTGCTTTTATTAGTGCAAATGTGTTTCAACTTTTACAAAACAAGCGATAAAATAAAGTTTTATTGCTTAGTGCATTCAGTTCTTATATAATTTCATACTTCATAAATAATCTATGAATGCATAAAATTATAAATACATGAAAAAATACTGTTTAAAAACGGATATCTAGCAAAAAAGTATTTATCATTTAAAAGAATTTAAGATACTGATTAGTATAAGATTAAAATTAAATGATAGGTTGATAAATGATACTTCTTATCATAATTATTGGTGTACTGCAATTGCCTGGAACAAGCAAAATGTGTATTGCTTTGCGATTCAAATTTTTATTTGCATTGAGCTTTAAAAATTGAAGTAACTTATATTTATTTAATTTTAGCTGATATCATTAATAAATAGTTTCATACTTTTGAATTATATACTTTTATTTTAATATCTAACAAAGAAATAACAAAGTTAGATTTTGTTTGAAACAGTATAAAAATTAATATCCGTGCATAGCCCTCTTTGGATATTATGTAAGCACTAGTTATAAAATAATTCTTGCTACTATGAAATATTTTTAGGTTCATGTCGAGATTAAATTAATACTAAAAGCGTAAATACTCAAAAAAAAGCTTATGTAAACAATATGAATTTCTACGATGCAATGATTGAAATTTTAAAAAAAATAAGTAAATAAGTACAGCTTTTATGAATGCAATGAAGACTTGAATAAGTGAACAAATTTTTAAAAAATATATATTTTTTTTTAAAATTTTTACTGAAAAAAAATTACTTATAAAAAATGCAAAAATTTGAATACAAAATTAAATTAGTTCTGAAAAATGAGAAAGCTTCAAAAGAGAAAATATTTTTTATTCAAAAATTGAAGTAGAAAATGAAAATATTAAAATTCTAAATTTAACTGTGTTAAGCCTCGTTGTATATTGTTCATCTGTATCTTATTAGTTGTTTAGCTACACATGCCAATGAAATCAACAGTTCACAACTTTTTTGTATTGAAAACTTTTTACAAAATATTTACTTCTTATTTTTTAGTGCAAACTTTTTGTTAACTAATTTTTTTTTTTTGCATACTTTAATATTACAACAGTCATTAAAAACTTATTTTCATTCTTGCATGCATGTAATTTTCCATCTTAATACTAAGTTATTCATATAAATGAAAGTGAAAAATACTTTCAAATCAAATTATTAAAAATAATGCTATGTGTTTTTTACACATTTACAGACTCTCTACTTATAAGTAGTTTAAAATTTACAAATAATGAGTGCCATTAAAATGGATATTATTTTTTGAAGAAGAAAAAGAAGAAGAGGTTTGTGGGGATGATTGGCGTAGTCAAAAATAAATTATCAACTAAGATATAAGCATACGTTGTTTATACTTTGAATAGAATTCCGTAACAAAAAAAGTGAAGCTTTTATTTGACAAAAATTTATTTGAATTCCTTTTTTGCTTCACTATGCATTATTATTGGCTAAAAATAGATGAATTTTTTTTTGAAGCATAGAATGGCTGGAAATTTTGTGATAACATTAGATTTGAAGGATTAATTTCAAGCATTGAATAAATTAGCTGCAATGCTTTATTTGTATTTTGGTTACTGGAAAATTTTGTTGCTTTGCAAAATTTTATTTAAAATATTTTCTCTGAAATGTTTTATTTTTTATAAATAATTTTTAATTAATGCTAAAAAAATAGTTTGATCACAAAAGTGAGAGAATTGATAAGTAATTATATTAAAATAAACTTATATACAGTTTAGTTCTATTAATGAAATAAAGTTTTTTCTCTCAACAAATGCAAATTAAAATTTATTCTATGTAAAGCTTAAAATATTTCACTTTAGTTAATAACATTATTTTTATTCTAAATACAGTATGCGTGTTTAAGTTAATACGTTTACATTTCTATCAAAAGAATTATCTGACAGTCTTTAATTTAAAGATACTGAAAAACTGCTCTAAAATCAGTCTTCCATTATTATAAAGAAGCTCTAAGTTGAATTAATTGCATTTTTCGTTTTGAAAGATTTCACCAATTCTGTTTCTGATTAATT
Organism: Thelazia callipaeda; assembly: GCA_900618365.1. Classification (NCBI taxonomy): domain Eukaryota; kingdom Metazoa; phylum Nematoda; class Chromadorea; order Rhabditida; family Thelaziidae; genus Thelazia; species Thelazia callipaeda. The sequence goes on from UYYF01000043.1 coordinate 6,376, forward strand.
TAAATCACTAAATTACAAGACTATTCATAAATTTTGCATAAAAATTCAAAGCTGAATGTAAATATCAAAATTATATTATAGTGAAACGGAAAAAAATGTCAAAAGAACTCTGTTTAGTTTGAAGTCACTCAATTTTATTAACAATAAAATAAAATGCTGACTTCATTCAAACAGTGAAAATGTGACAAACTTCGTTTGTTGACAACAAAAGCAATAAAATGATTTTTATAATAATAGTAAAAATGTCAAGAGAGAATACATTAGATGTCATATGTCATGCTGAGTACACATTAAATAGATTTAAATTAGAATTATTATAAAAGACTTGATGAAGGAAGAATTTACTCGAAGCATGAATTTAAATCAGTAAACTATTTTAAAGTCAACCTTTTTCGTTGTACAAAAGGAGATCTTCTAAGGAATTTCAGATTGATTACTTGATTAGATCAAGTTAATACCTAGATGTCATTGTTCAGTCTTAATCTACTTTATTAAGATACTGCAAAAAACTTGCTGACTCAACTTTTTTCCCGATATTATTTTTATAGTTTATAGAACATATTTGATCAGTCCAAATTATTAATTTCATTCATATGAAAATGTGTATACAATTATCACTGTCATAAACATTTTTTTTTCTAGCTTTAGCAAATTAAGACTTTTTTGGCACAATTGTTTGCAATACAGTTTCTACACAATAAATTTGTTACCAACAGAAATTTTGAAAAAGAAACAAAAGAAAACCAAATGTTCGCGCAATTCAATATTTTTATTCTTTAGATACTTTAGATTCTTGTGATACTCAAAGTAAAGAAGGATTCCTGATTGCTCAGATAAAAAATAAACCGAAAAACAATTGTAGACAATGATTAATACTGATAAAGCATATCTAGTAAGTACAATAAAATTTTGTCTGATGTCACCAAAAGTAAAAAGCATTTAGACAAGCATATTTGGACTAAGATTTAGCTATAAATAACTACAGTTCCGGAAAAAAAAACTTCATTCTCAGTAAGTTTGATAATTTGATTTTTAGATTCAATTTTAATTGCAATATTCATGTGTTTTTGTAATTCAAATTTTAATGATCTAATGATCTTTCAGTCTTAAACTTGGAATCAGTAAAACATAACGTCCACACTAATTACGAAAAAGAACTTTTATTGTGCTTGATTTTTGCATATTGTCTTATTACATGATGTCATGTTAAACAAACTGAAATCGCTACAACAATTTTGACTTAAACTCGAATGAGTTATTCATTACTAAGAATCTATGCAAGTAGTAAGTATCATCCACGCTAGTCTCATTTATTTTATAATTTGATTTATTCTTTCTGTTCTTCTTCCTGCTGCATGTACTTATTTTTTATTTCATGCGATTTACTTCCCAAATTAAAAAAAAGAATTATTTTTTTTTCGCGAATACATCTTCGAACCAAATCTTCTTATAGAATATTCCATGTTTTTATTGCATAACAAATGCAATTAAAAATTGAAAGTGAGAAGAAAAAGATTTAAATTCCTTGTGCAAATTTTATGTATGTATTGCATTGAATAGGGTTATTTTGATGAAAGTTTTAATTAATAAATAGCTTTACAATTAGTAATTTTTATAAAAGTTTTTGCTAAAAAATAGTTTAATTAATAATTATTTTTATGAAAGTTTTAATGAATAAATAGTTTTAATTAATAGAGTTACATTTTGCTAACTCAGTCAGCTTAATCAAATTACAGTCTTGTATGACAATGTATTACTTTTGAAAATAAATGATTAAAAAACTATAAAATTTTCAGTCAGAAAAGCTACAACTGAACTTTATCAAATTTGAAGTTTGATGCTTTGATTGTAAGTTTAAATGTGTGAAAAAGAATTTCATTAAATGCAAATATTCAATTACTTCAGTGACTTCTAACTGCATATTCATTTTCAAACTTTATGAGTGTTAAAATTTTCATTTTTCATGTTTAGAAAAATAATTTGCATATGTCTTTTTTAACTAATCAATGCTACAAGCAAATATAAAAATATTTATTCTTTTAAAATATTATGAAAGGATCTCTTCATTTAATTAAAATCTAATTGGAATTACTTGCAAAATTGTGAACAATTTTTTGTCGTACTGAGGAGATTGTTTTATAAAATAACAGTTATTAACTAGTAAAGCATTAATTGAATCAATTATGAAAATATTCTTCAATAAGAAAAGGAATTAGCCAACCATAAATTTATTAATCTTATTTATTGTTATGCTCAAAATTTTTTTCAGCTTGTTCAAAATATTTATCAATCCCTTTAGCTATTATTTTACAAATCGTAGGTTTTTCATAAATATAGCAAATCACTATGTCCTCGCTTGAAATTACATTTCAACAATTATCTGGCAAACTTTCAATCTAAAATGTTTCTTAACAAATTTTAAATTGTGCTTTTCATACAACCATAGTCTTTCTTAAAATGAATTCCAATATTTTTTTAAATTAGTTTCTCTGGAAAGCATCAAATTTAGCTCGCAGAATTTGAAAATAATTAATTTTTATCAATGGATTTCTGAATTTTGAAAGTATTTGGGTATGAAATGAAGCACTAAAAATTATGATTCAATTTTTTGGCGACATATTATTTCTTTCCGAAATCTCATAAAACTCTTCGATTTATTTGGACTCATGTTCTGGCATAAATGGTAAATGTATGCTTAAAATCTATTCATGGTTTCTTATTGCATGTAGTCAGTACAATTAATTTAATTTTGGAATTTTGTTCCTAGCAAATATATGCATAATATTGATAATCTTTAAACTTATATTAAAATTGGATTTATAGAAGTTTTGCAAAAATTTAATTTCTAAAACAATAACTGCTTAGTGATGTATACTTAAAGTCAGTTTAGTACTAGTTAAGAAAATGACTAATAAAATTATTCAGTTATTCAGTATAATGATTTAATGTGGAAAATTGAAGAATAATTTATTTATTTTTTTAAAACTTCATTTCAATTTTTAATGTTCAGTTTGTGCATTTTACGTGTATAAGAGATTCACTGTTTTAAATGCTTATTTATTTTTCAAATATTATATTTGAAAAAAGCTTAGAGGTGGTAGAGAAGTTTTCGCAAATTCACAATAACGTTAAGCGAAGTGATTGGAAAAATAGCAAACTAATGTACTTACTTGAGCTTATTAAGTTTTGAAGTAAATAACAAGAAATCGTGTCAAACAAGTAATAAAAGTTATTGCTTCTTGATTGGATGCGCTCATTTTTACGACACGAATAGAAAGAATATAGTGAAAATATTTAATTGTGTGTTTACAATATCATGTTATTATTCTTTATTATATGAAGTTTATCGTGATCAAAAATGTTTATTTATAAAAAAACATTACCTTAGAAAAATGTAGACGATTCACTACACCAAACTGTTTTAGTCATACTTTACTCTTTATAATATTATATCAATTAAATTTAATTTGTTTGGCTTCACTTATCATCAAATTTGAATGTTAGCAAAATTTGACTTTGAAATTTAACTTCTTAACTTTTCTGCCTTAAATTAGTTTTACTCTGTCATCTTAGTAATTAAAGTTAGCTGCTTTTGCATTTTCGCTAATTCAACTTGTGGTCAAATTGGCTTTTTTCTTTTGCACACTTATTTTTATGAATAGTCCATGTACTATATTATAAGCTTGGGTATTAATAATAGTTTACTTAATTGATAATAAATAATGTAATGCAAGTTTGCAAACTATATAAATGTATTATCAAGTAAATGACAAATGTAGTAGACTGATTTATTGTTAATTTATCACAAATAACTTTTGCATGATGGTAATAATTTTTGATATATAGTCATTTTTGCATTTACACAATAAAATTATATAATAGTGCTTAAGTTAATCAATAAATAAAATTAACAAAGTAGAAAATGAATAACATAATTGGATAATAGATGAATAAGTAGATAAGCAAGTAAATAAACGCACATTGTATGTCTTGTCTATTAAATCATTCAATTTTATGGGTGCAAAAAAAAAAAAATGATAAAAAATTTTCACACTTTTTATTGCATTAAGTAATAAAACGAGAAAAAAGTGGAGATAAAATGGGAATGGGTTGTATTCGTTTTGATTTGTTAAAACTAAAAAAGACTAAGTAAATTTGCTTGTAACTAAATTTGTTATCTTATCCGTATTCTTTACTTATTACAAACAGACTTATCATCTATTCCTTCCATTTTTTCTTTTATTTTTTTGCTTTTTTCTTCAACATCTTAGCATAATTGAGAAATAAGCAAGCAAGGAAAAGCGCAAAAAATATGCCCTGGAGAACTAATATTGCAGTATGTTATTCAGTGCTCAATTACTAACTTACTCTTTTCAAAGAATTTCCTGCAATTTTATGTAAAAATAAAAAATGATGAAAAAAAAAACCAATTTTTTATCTAGAAACAGTAAATAATAAAAATTTACGATTATTTTTTGAAATTTTAAAAATATTATCTCAAGTAAACAAAATATTGTGCATGAAAGACTTGAAATTTTATTATACTGAAAAATATCAACTCATAATTATTGCAAGTGAAGTGAGTAAGTAAAGCAGTAAAAATATCTTTACCATCTGAAAATTAAGAGTAAATTACCATATATAATTTCTTTTTTTTTTCAATGATATAAAAGTTTTATGTTACAGGGATTTATATATCAACAGATATGGATCATCATTTGATCATATCTCATTATGACATTTGTTGTCTTGTCCTAAACAGCTACAATGCGATATTTTTAAATTTTTTTTGTTATCTTTCTTGAAACTAAGATTTCATTATCAATTAAGATGACCCAATGTTTGGTGCATTAAAAATTTTTTCATATACCTTGAAATAGATGACTGATATGATTTATCTTTAAAATGCAATGAAACATGAAGCAATACATTATTACCTCACATGTAGCATAATGGTCAGTAATGTAATGAATGGTCAGTAATATCATTTACGCAAGGAATAAAGTATAATCGATTACCCATAGTTCCGAAAAATGATACAAGAGAAATTTGTTAAATTTTTAGCTAAAGTAAGTTCATTGTAGACGAAGTCAATTTTAATAGTTTTTAATGCTATCATTTTATTTTACTACTTAATTTTATAACTTTTTGTCACTAAGCATGCATTCATGAAATTTTGTATCCAAATGCATTTTGACCTTTAACTTAAAAGTATTCTATTAATTTGTGTCAATTTAATTTAAGAAGCAATTTTACAAAATTTTTGAAACGAAAAGAAATTTTGAATAGTGTAAAAAATTTTTTGTATTATTGTTGAATTTACTAGTTAATAAAATGAATTTAATCAATGTTTTCAGGCATTTCGAAGGCAATAAGTATTATAGAAGCAAACTCGGACAAGTGGTTTTCAAAAATATAAATTAAGCAAAAAATAAAAAGAATCAATGTTTTTTGCATGCTTTTTGCGAAGTCTTTACTGTAATTATTTTTGCTTAGATAAATGCAAAGCATTTTTTTACTTAATTAATTGATTTCAGTAATATCTAAACTGTTTTCTTTCTTCTTTTTAATACTCTTTCAAGCTTTTGCACGTAAGACAAATTTACTTTTTAATAACTTTTATTTAATTCATTTATTTTAATTTTTTTGAATTTATTCTCTGATCATTTATTCACCTGGCGTTTTGAATTCTTTGCCATCTTCTGTGCCACTTTACAATCATTATTTTTCTTTGAAGAATTAGTTTTGAAAACTTTGCGTCAGTAATTATTATTATTATTATTATTTTTTGAAATAAAATGAAACTTGGAATAAATGAATTATGCCATATTTGAATGGCAATAATTACTACAACGATCAATGTTATAAATTATTTATTAATGTGGTGATATGCTCTGTAATACTAACATTAATATTAACACTGATAGTAGTAATATAAATAATAATAATTATAATAATTATTATTACTCTTATTATAATATTAATAATAAACAGCTAAAGTGCAGTAGAGATAGGATTTGCTGAAAAGCAAACGAAAGATGAAGATGAAGAAAAAGCTTTGGTAAACTGATTTAATTATTGGCCTACTAGCTAAGTAAGGAATAAATAAGACGAGAATTGGTAAAGAGTTCAATTTTAAGAAGTTATCTGAGATAATCTGCTCAATTTAAGATTTTCTTGCTGGCAGATAAATCTGAGAAATTTGTTGCAGCACTGGGAAAAAACTAACATATTTAGCTTCTTCCAAGCATTTGCAATATAAATAAAATAAGTCAAGTTTAGCCAAAATAGTTACAAAGTATCGATAGATCTATGCAAGTTTTGCCTTTTTTTCTATCGTAGTAACTGTTTCTCTTCGATTAGCCCGTATTCAAATATCTGAAATCCTTCAAAAAGGATGGAGTAACTTTCAAAGTCATTCCTTTTATTTTCTTTCTGACTGCATTTCATTTAGTAAGCAAACTAACATTTAACTTCTATCACATAACAAAATGTTGAAAAATCTTAGCAATTCTGTGCTGAATATGCTCTTTCATTTTTTTTTACTTCACTTCTCTGCTGTTCATATATTGGTGCTGACTGTCATTCATACTGATTGAAAGAAAGAATTAAAAAATTCAAAGTTTACTAAAACGAAAACTCACTGCAAAATATATCTTCCACTAACTTTCATAATTCATTTTTGAAAAATCAGTTTTTCATTGATTATTTTTGAAATTGTTTCAGTAATATTATATTTGTACTCAAATTGTGCTACTTTTTAATAGAGTTAGGAGAAATGTTGCTTAAATTGAATTAGAAATGGAATAAGAAATTTTGTGAATATTTCATTTTTATATTAAGAATAGAGAAAAAATTGATAGTTATGCTTTGAAGAGTTTGCAGGTTTGCTGAACTTAACTTTGCACTCAGAGGGCAATTTTTTGTATGCATGAACGGTAAAAGTGATTTATAATGAATTACTCATTTTGTTTCAACAAATCAATTTACTTCAGTTCCGTTAAATATCTGACTTACTGCCATTTTCATTATTCTGCAACATTGATTTCAAATCGTATTATGCATGTCTTGCAGAAGCTTCCCTATTATTTAATTGCGAATAGCTTGTACATGTAATCAGAAATTTTGTACTTGTTGATGACCTGTTTTATTTTAATAATTTAATGTAGTAAATTTACTTACATTTGCTGATAATCAGGATTTCATATTTTAATTAATTGTCATGGTTATTAAAGATTATGAAAAAATGTGCTTTTCTTTTAATTAATAATTTTTTAATCTTTATTTTAATCTGAAATTATGTGTTTTTGAAACTTTTTTGAATATTTTTAGGAAAATTAAAGCTTTTTAAAGTGGATACATGATCTAAAAAGTATACCTTTTACACCTTTCATTACATGCTAATGTTGCGTAGACTTTCACAGTTTATCTTTTCGACCTTTCTCAGTCATTAATAGAAAGTAAAAATAAAGCGAATACCGTAGCTAAATTTTTAATTTTTAGTGCTTTTTCTACTTTAATTACTTTTTTATCGTCACACTTCACTTTTTTCATTAAGTTTTTGTAAAATTGTCAAGCTAATTAGGATATTCTGATTAAAGGTGCAAATAACATTTCTAGAAGCTGCTAGCGAAAAGAAGAAAAAAAGCTAATACATTTTGAATATCGTTGTACGGACACATGTAAGATTTTTTAGCTGCCAGATAAGTCTGAAAAAATTAGCTGCAGTACGGGGTAAAACTAACTTGTTTTTGCAGCTCACATTTTTTAATTTTACAGTTTGTTGCACTAAAATTAATTCAAGTTTCATTAAGAAAACATTTACAAGAAATAAAATTAATTCTTTCTTGCTTACTGTGTGCTTTATTTATAAATTAAAGAATGTTACAATGTAAATTTTTTTAAATAAAGTATAAAACTTATCCAATTTTGTTATTCTGAATGATTCGGACAAGAAAATTTATGAAATAAAATTAAATACGGAAGGATTTATGTATTTTTACGATGACCTTTACTCATATACTATTAAATTATATGTTTCACTCTTTCTTTTAATCTTCTCAAAAACTAAAGTAATATTTTATTGATAAAACTTTCATTTTTTTCATATTTAATGTTCTATCAGTTATTTTTAAGACTGAAAAAGCTTTTAAAACTTTTATGAGAGTTACTAATTTTAAGAGCGTATCATTTGTTTTGTAGCAGTTAATGAACGTATGATAATATCATCAAGCACTGATAAACTTTTCTTACTGAAGTTCTTCGATGATAAGCTTGAATTATTTGTTGTTGATTTAGATATTATTTTAAATTCACTAAAAAGACTTCATGAGTAAGAAATCGTAGTGTTTGATACAGATTAATTAATAAATACATTATTACTGTAAAACATGATGAACAGTGATATAAGTATTTAAATAACTGCAATAATAAAGTGATGTATAATAATCAAATTGTTTTCAGCAAATATTTTTTGAAAAATGTTTGAATGTATAAGAAAAAAGTAAAAATGAAGTATTTGCAGTTTTATATGGTCAAATATGATAAAGCAATACTGATAATCAGTAATATGAAAATAAGCATAAAACTATCACAATTCGTTGTTTAATATAAATTACTCAACAACAAAAATTATTCAACTTCTAATTGAAAAATAATTAAAATACCTTTAATTCTTTTTCATTTATCGTTTTTTCAAAAATTCTTAAAATTTTTTACAGAACTCATTTTATTTACAAATAAATGAAATCTTTGTCAGCAATAAAAGCTGATTGTTTGTGAGTGATAGTTTTGAAAGCTGCAGTGAAAATCATTTAGAAACTGTTAGTAAATATCAGTTAAAAATAAACTTTCAAATGACAAGTTTCTTAAATCAAACTTTAAATACTTGCAAAAACTTAACATTGTGATAAAACTTTTAGACTGATCTATGAAAGAAAATTTGCTGAATCAGCTTATAACTTATTTGAAGTTTAAAATAACTAAGAATAACTACTAAATTAATATTTTAGAAAAAATAATAATCATAAACTTACTTTGCTGTCAGTACTGTCAAAACTACTTCAAAAATTAACATAAAATATCATATTGAATTTCTTGATAGAATTTTTAACGTATATCTTTACTCGTACTTCAATATTTGAGTTGCTGCTGCAATTCCTTATTGTGTACAAATAATCAAAAATTTTCACATTCATGTCAAGATTAAATTAATGCTAAAAGTGTAAATACTGAAAAAAAAGTTTGAGTAAACCGTATGAATTCGAGCGCTGCAATAAGTGACGTTACAAACAATCTAGAAACTAGTGTTTTTATGCTTGTTTTTCCATTACAAGTTGGAATTTTTCTAAGAAAAATAGTTTTATTTGAGATTTAAAAGTAGTTAGATAAGTATACATATACTGAAAGCAAGCATACTAGAGTACGCATACACATATAAATAAAGCATAAATATGCATATACTGGCAACATATTTTCAAAATTACAAAGATGCTTAAAAGATGAAAATTTGATATACAAAACATTTTTTTAATTTGCTATTCCTCCACTAACTCTCATGCATAATAATAATCAATCTTAAATTTCAGGAATGAGATGATAGTTACAGCGATGTTATCGCAAAAGCAAAAGTTTATTTATAGAAAATTTGATATTACCATAAATCATACAAGCAAATTTATTTCACTAAAAACACTGCTACTATCAATAATGTCAAAGTTTCTTCGCTATTAGTTAATGCATAAAATGAACGATATTTTCTTTCAGTACGAGAAGTCATTGCAATTCTGAAATTATCATATAAAAATAAGAAAAATGGATAATTACCAATGTGTGTATCATAATATTTTTTTCTTAAAGTTTAATGCAATGTTATTTTTTGTTGTTGTTTCACTTTAGGAAATTAAGACAGAAAATTTTTGCTAGTATCTTTATTGAAACTAATATTATCTTTTTGTGAATATCCTGCGATAACTAACTTCTAAGATTATTTAGAAAGTAAATCGCTTAATACGTTAATTGGATGAAATTTCTAAATACTAAAGTAATCTAAACTTTCAGTTTTGTATGGACAGTGAACATCGTGTCATTCTGAATGTTGGTGGAATTCGGCATGAAACTTATACTCATGTACTTAAAAAGATTCCTGCTACAAGACTATCTAGGTGAGTTATCTTTTACATTTATAATTTCAAATTTTGATTTCCTAGATGAAAGACGTGCAGAATGAATTAGTTAATCTTTAATAAGAACTTTAACCTCTTAATAGGCTTTTATTAGTTCGTCACTTAAGTACTGAAAAATAAAAACACGCTACAGATAGGGATTACTTTTCATCACATTATGTATCAAACTAGTTTAGATTGACACCGAACCTGGCAAATTATGATCCCGTATTGAACGAATACTTTTTTGATCGTCATCCCGGTGTTTTTTCAATGATTCTCAATTACTATCGAACAGGTGAACAATTTCTTATACCTACTGAAAATTCGGTAAAAACAAGTTTGTATTTGTGCTTGTAGTATTTTATGCTACACAAATTAGCGTTGTAATGTTTAGGCAAATTACATTATCCAACAAATGTATGTGGTCCTTTATTCGAAGATGAATTAGAGTTTTGGGGTCTTGACGCCAATCAAGTTGAACCGTGTTGTTGGATGACATATACGCAACATCGGTAATTTTTCTACAGTAAATTTCAAATTTCATTATTGCTCTAATTTTTGTTGCCAAAATTTTTATTATGTTTTGAAAAATTGTCATTATTAAGCAAAAAGATTCAACAAAATAAAAACTTCAAGTATGAAAATTTAATTTGGAAACATATGAATATTTAGAATAAAATCGTATCTTCAACTTTAAACTCAGTTCTAGACAGGTAAAATTCATGAAAACTGATTGAAAATCAGCTGAAATTGATAAATAAATTTAGAGATACACAAGAAACGTTAGCGGTGATTGAAAGCTTAGACTTAGATGCTGACCCACCAACTCAGGAAGAAATAGCAAAAAAATTCGGCTGGGAAGATGATTATTATTCGGGAAATTTATCCAAGTGGCAAAAACTGAAGCCAAGAATATGGGCACTTTTTGATGAGCCTTGGTCCTCGCAATATGCTAAGGTATGAATTAAAAAAATAAATAATTTACCTTCTTCAATTAAAATTCAAAATTTTTCAAAAATTTTTAAAGTGTCAAAAAAATAGACAAAAATTAAAAATGATCACTTATTAAAAGTTTTTCACGTATACATGTTCTATTTATTGTTTTGTTAATTATAAGAAGCAACAAAGATGGCTTCGTAGTTAGCAGAAGAATCTAAGTCAGTTGCATTTGCTTAAAACGCTAGTTAATATTTGCATTTTTTCTCCTATTTGCCTTATCACAGTGTTAGACTTGTGATAATTCAAAGCTAGTTAGTAGCTTACGAAGCATTGTTGATGTTGCGAATTTCCCAGGGCTTTATCATGCAATTGTTACCTTTGCATGTTTCAGTTTGCTTAGTAAATGTTAGTAGCATGTTATTAACAGTTGAAGTAATGCAAATTAAACGAGTCATTAATTGACCCATTTACTTGGATTCATCTCAAATCACTTCACTTATTTCCATCAAATATTTGTCTGTAGAGTTTCTACTTGATATTAAGCAAAATATTGAAAGCATCAATATATTAATGAGGTAAAGGTTGTTACTTACTTACTTACTTACTTACATACTAAATCATACATTCATTCATCATTTACTCTGCCTGTTTTATTCATCGATACAGTTTTGGAAGTTAGCTATAACGTGAGAAAAAATTTCATTACAAGTGAATTTTAAGTCAATCATAGATAGTCACCTGAAAAAGAAGCTGAATTCTTAGTTTAGATATATTTAGCTTCTGTAGTAGTGCTTCCTAACGAAGGGATTCCCGTGGTACCATCACCAAATTGGCTGTTGTTGAAAAGGCTTTCAGATGATTTCATGCTGTTCTGTATTTTTCGTCATCGCCAGTATCATTTCATTTGTCCTCAAAACACATCCAGCATTCCAAATACCATCTATAACAGGTCAGTTTATATTCTTGACTAACCTTCCTGTATGCATCACAAGAACTAATATTTAGTATAAATTAGTCTGTATGATAATCATTAAAATTTTCAAATGTGAAAATTTCTAATTGTTTTTTTAAACCATTGAAATTTTAAAAATGAATTTAAAATTAGCAGAATTTTTTCAGTGACATATAGTGGTGAAGTTGGACGCAGTGGAATACAATCTACAGCCTTCAAGCAGTTCACAAGTGTGCATCCAGCATTCTTCTATGTTGATCTTATTTGCAACATGTATTTTAGTATCGAAATAGTTAGCTTTATGGATGTTATTTATAATAATTTTATGACGTGCAAAGTAGAATAAATAATAATTAGCTATAAAACTTTTTTATTATCTCTCGCTAATGAATTCATGAAGCTTATGAGCTTCTTGAAGTTAATTTGCATTGGCATTCAATGATATTAGCAGTATTTTTGAAAGCACAAATAACTTTACAATTTTACTATGAAATTGCTTTCAATTCAGTTGAAACTTTTTTAACACTTTAATTTGTGATAAAAAGTTATCTTCAGAATATCACCGAATTATTTACAAAATTTGTTTTAAATTTGTGACAAGAAAAACTTTTTAGCTGGTTCGCCTAATATTCGCTCCATCACTGCAACGATTTTTCCAGTCACCGATCACGATTATCGACTTATTAGCAACAGGATCGTTTTATTTGGATTGGCTTGTAACCAGTTTTACAACTAATGAAAATAGTTCTGATTCTATTGACTTTTTATCTATTTTATGCGTTTTAAGGCTTTTTAAACTCACGCAACATTTCAGTGGACTGAAAATCCTTATACAGACATTTAAGGTAATTTGAAGTTTGAGTGCTGAAATTTATGCTTATTCTAAGAAGCATTTCTTTCAGTTAAGAAGAACAAATCTAGCATTTGCTTATTACAGCTAATTATCAGTAAAATGTGACAAAATTTTCTAATTAATTCTAATTATGAAGCGATTGAACTTTCTTGATGCATCTTTTTACCTTCACAGAAGCAATACAATCAATCTGTTTTTAATTATTTATCAAGAAAATTAATTTAATGCTGATTGAAGGCATCAGCACAAGAGCTTTTATTATTGGTATTTTTTGTTGTATTGGCAATTGTCATATTTGCTGCTCTTGTATATTACGCTGAACGAATTGAGAAAAATCCACAAAATCAGTTTACTTCAATACCAGCTGGTTTGTGGTGGTAAATTTTCTTTTGCTTATTTAGTCACTTCAATTTATGATCATATTTGTGCATAATTATAAAAATACAAAACAATTTAATATTTAGGGCAATCGTAACAATGTGTACTATTGGATTTGGTGATATGGTAAGTGCTCTATAATCACTTTTTGTTTTGATAAGCAATCATTCCTCTCCGATAAATTCCAAAAATTAATGACACATTTTTGCTATCATTTATTACTTTTTTGACTATAATTATTAATGAGCTCTCAATTGAAGATCTTTAGTATAATTAAGTGCTTTAAGATAATCAACTTTTATTAAGCGAAAATAATTGCAGTAAATTAATTATACTACTTCTTTCCTCGAATATTTTGATTTTTTTTCAAGTTTTTATATGTTAAAAAAGTTTGGTTTTTACTATTTTAAAGGTTCCCAAAACATATTTGGGTATGTTAGTGGGTTCATTATGTGCACTGATGGGTGTTTTAACTATTGCATTACCTGTGCCAGTTATTGTTGCTAACTTTTCCAACCTTTACTCTCATTCACAGGTTAATTTTAGCATACCGTTTGTTTTTAAAAAAAATTAAAGTGATATAGAACATTTCATAGGAGAATAATGATTGACGGGTAGAATTTAGTTACCTTGAAACTTATACTGTTTTTGTAATTAGTAATCATAGATATGAAAAACAATTGTTTAAAAAAAATTTTTTTTTCTTCTGAATTTTGAATACTAGCTCTCAATTTTTACTAATTCATACTTTGTTATACACATTTCACTGTTGATAATTTTGTTATCATTTTATCACTAAAAGATCTTTTCAATGTTGAATTTTTAAAATTATTGTAATGAAAGAAGTAATCAAATAATTCATACAAGTTTCTTGATACTAGCAATGCTTTGACAAGCTATCTACAGTGGAATTAAGAAAAGTATATAATTTATGATACTGATAGGCTCGTGCAAAATTGCCAAAGAAAAGGAGACGAGTGTTGCAAGCACATGAAATTAAGACTCCACTAAAATTCTCAAAATCAAGAAAGAAGTCTCATGACGAAAAGAGTAATATATTTATTATTTTGTGGATCTGTCAAGTTTTGATATTATTTGGTTAATATGAATAAAAATACATACTAAAAAATTGAAAAGCAATAGAAATTTAAATCATTTTTTCAGATTGGTACGCAGCAGCTAAATATTATATCATTATTAATATTACTTTCATTATTCGTAATAAATCTAAAATACTTTTTTTTAAATTGCAGAATCATTATCATTATCGCAATTTAATGTCACGCAACATCTCAGTCCTGTCACACGTCCTAAAGTTTTTACGCATCCATCAAGTACTTTGTTGCCGGAAAAAAAATTCAATGGTGGCCTTGGCTTCGGTGATGGATTAATGCATTCAGAGAAATGATTTGCGAGTATAAGTGAAAAAATACCTCACTTTAACTAATAAATTCATCTGTCAAGCAATCAATAAGTAACCTTTACCCCTCATTATGATATAATAGAATATATTTTGCCCAACAACAGCAATTTATTGGCAATTTTTCAAAGTTTGACATAATGACTTGCTTTCTTATCATCATTTCGTGCATTGGTGCTTGCTTTAAATGTGGTTTGTTTGTCTATTTTTCCCTTTGCTTGTTATCAAATGAAGTGAATGGATTAGTTTGAAAAGTGACACTTGAAAAATAAAAATAACTATTTTTGACAGCAAATAATCATATTGTGTACTATTTTATAGTTAAATAGTACTTTCGATATTTAGTAACTATCGCTTACAGTATGAAATATAAAGATTTTGTTCTTTGAAAAGAGTAATTTTGATTCAGTAAAGCAGACATCAATCTACTTTACATATTTTTGAGTGATTGACGAATCGCACTATTTTAAAGTTCAGATATAATATTTTGCACAAGTTAAAAATTTTAATGAAAAATTTGCAATTTTCTGTTCAATAATTTGTGGTGAGCAAGTTTTTCTCACGTAGAAGCTACTTTATTACATAACCTTTTACTTTTTTCATTCATGGTATTGTTTCTTATCACGCATTGTACAAGTATTTTTGATTAGTTTTCGTTACCTTCCAATGGCTTCATGGTCCATGCATTACCATATGAAACATATTCTCAAAGACGCTTCGATTTGCAGTTTTCAGAAATACAAGGAATCGACATCTCCGTACATTACTTTCATTTATTCATAAGCTCTTTAAATTATGTAAATTTAATCATATATGTTTATATTTATGAAAACATTTGATATAAATTACATCATCTATTAGTTTATAACAGAATATGGAAGACAAAGATGAAGTATAACGAGTAAAGCAATGCAAAACTTTACTAAAATGCACTAAACTTAGTTTATTCATTCAGTAATTTTTGATAAATCTTATACTACAACAGATGATATTGATTGTCTTCAGAAGTTTTTTTTTTCTGTATTTAATAAATTAACTGTAGTTATGAAACTGTATTTGTAGTTTAGATGTGTCACTTTTAGTTTAACATTTTATTTAGTGATTTTATTTCGCATGCGCTTCTTAAATCCAAAACTTTCCCTTATCAAATAAATATTCACTTAAAATGTATGAAGTAATTCTTTAGAATGTCAACTCGTAAGCATAATTGTTAAGGTTTGAATGTGAATGATAAAAAAAAATAGGAATTGCTATTTTTTAGCTAGGAAAGATGAACTTTAATAACAGACAATGATTTATTTTAATGTTTGTACCAAAAAATAGTTAAGAGCAAATATTTTGGTATTTAATTTAGTTCGAAAATTTTATTCAATGATGCCTGAAGGCAATAAGGATTAATTATAAAATTGTTTTGTGCTTTTGCTTGTGAGAAAATAAAATGAAAATTGATACATACAAAGTGGTCATTTTTCCAATTAATTTCTTAAAAATTTAGAAAAATTTTTGAATCAAATAAGAATATTTGACAATAAATAATAATTGTTTTGAAGTAAGAAACAACAATTTCATGAATACAAAAGACTCATGCTTCAAATCGTTTTCTCTTTTATTTACGCAGCATACTTCTTGATATCAAAATATTCACCGACGAAATATTAAAAAAAATACTGAAGTTACCAGTGGTCACTGCAAAGTTAGAATATTAATGGATTGAAAACACTTTAATGTTAAACTTTGTTACAAAAAAGAAAGGTAATAATAGTTATGCTAGTAATAGCAATTAAAATAGGTGGAGGACAAAAGAAACAAGTCATATATTTACAGGTGGTTTCGGTCATATCTATATTTTTTGTTATCACGTCAATCATTTGTTTCTGTTTGAAAACTCAGCCGGATTTACGCATACCAGACATCAATATTGAATATAAAAATGATACCAGTCATTCATTATTTCTCACCAAAGTGGCTACCAGGTAAAAAATTTTTATTATCAAAGATTTGTACTGCCTGAAATTTGCATGTAAGGCTTTTACAAGAAGTTTTCTTAACTTCATATGAAATGTATTTGTTCACTTAGTATTCAGTCAACAATATTTGCAAGTACAAATCACTTGGCATGAATCTTGAAACCTTGATTACCTTATTTTGTTTTAAAATTTTCTTTTTAATTCAGATAGTTTTTAGTACCGTAAATAGTTATAGTAGTAGTTGAATTTTTATACTTGAGAATGATGTTTTGTTGAAGATTACATTAAGTTAGCTCAAAATATGTAAGATTAAACATGCACAGTTATGTTTTAGAAAATAATTAATTATATTAACTGATTATAATTTGGTTAATATTGTAAATGGTCATTTGAAATCGTGCTCAGTTGAAAGTTCAAAAACATATAAGTAAAAATTTATATACTTTGCTACTTAGATTTGTTCAATAATCATGATTGTACCAAATTTTCAAGGATACTTTGTATCTTGAAAGTTTTGAAGAAATTGTTTCAGACCACATCCAGCGTTTTTTTACGTTGAATTGGTAAGCAACATTTGGTTTACAATGGAATTGCTGGTACGCTTTTTATTCTGCCCGCAAATGTTAAAATTCATTCGGCAGCCCGCTAATATCATCGGTAAATTCCGCTTTGGCTTGTTATATTTGTAAAAAACAAAAACGAAAATTCTTGATCGAAACAAATATTGAAAATGAAAATATTTCCATAATGTGTCAACTTAATCCTCAAAGATATTAAATTGAAATTCGAAACTAATTTCAAGGAGATAATTTTTTTAAAAATATAACGTCAAGCCATATTAGCTGTAAATTTTACAAATTTTTAGATCTGATAGCGACGTCATCATTTTATGTTGATTGGGCTTTAGATCAAGCATTCTCAGGTGCAAACCGGGATACCATTGAATTCTTCTCTATTATTCGTATCTTACGATTATTTAAACTTACTCAACATTCTTCAGGATTGAAAATTTTGATTCAAACATTCAAAGCATCTGCCGAAGTACACTTTTATTAGATTTCATTTAAAATTTTATATTTTCCAAGCAATAAATTATTTGTTCAAAGAAATTAAATTAATTCTCGATTTGTTCTACATTTGCTTGTTGAAAATATTTCAGGAGCTGTTGCTTTTGGTGTTTTTTGTTCTGCTTGGAATAGTAATATTTGCTGCGCTAGTTTATTATGCAGAACGAATAGAACCGAATCCTGACAATCAGTTTGATTCCATTCCTGTAGGGCTGTGGTGTAAGCTATGAAATTTACTACTTTTATCTTACACATCAAACTTAATTTTTCAATAACTATTTTAGTTTATCTCGAAATTTATTTGATTTATGGAAAGTTTTTTGCAATTATTTTTAATCGAAAATGTAATCAGTTGATTAACTACTTGTCTTACAGTTACTTGAAAATAGATTTATTCATAAAAAACAACAAATGCCTTTTTTAAATTTGTAGGGGCAATTATTACGATGTGTACTATTGGTTTTGGGGACATGGTGAGTTAGCTAATTATGACTGTAATATTTAATAAGATTGTATCTCAATCTGAGCAGAAGAACCAACAATTAAAAGATCTTCACTATAAAATGTATTCTGAGAAGTGTTGAAAGAGAAAACTGAAATTTCAGAAATATCAAGTATTTCTGATGCACTCGATATCTAAAAAAATAGAATGCTACATGATTTAGTACAAAAACGGGATAAATTAGCTATTTTTGCATTAAAATATCAATTTCTTAAAACTTTTTGTTAAATTGAATTGTATGCAGAAAATTTTAAACAAAAATTTTGCTAGTTCATAGTAAAATATGACAACTAAAAATGCTCTGAAAATTTGAAATTGAATGGTAGCACGAGTAAATTTATAAAATAGAAAATATGCTCTTACTATTTGTTATAAATATTACGTTTATCATTTGTGATTTTTTTAACAAGATTTTACATATCTCGTTTTCAGTATATATAAAAGTGACATACTCTATGAAAAATTATTCCATAGTTCAAAATAATTAGTAAAAAATCAGTTTTAGGTTCCTAAGACTTATTTGGGCATGTTAGTTGGTTCAATTTGCGCTCTAATGGGAGTACTGACCATAGCACTACCTGTACCAGTTATAGTCTCTAACTTTGCAATGTTTTACTCACATGCTCAAGCACGGTATGTTCAATTTTGAGTTTCATGCATTGTACATCATTTGTTTTTATCTTTGGTTTCTTTAAAGAAGGAAATCAAATTAAGCTTGCAAAAAAAATGAAAAATTTTAGCTCAAAGTTACCAAAAAAACGACGGCGTATATTGCAACCACATGAAATCAAGTCAATAGTTGGAAAATTGGCTACAGTTACAGTTTTCAGTAGTTTGACTGATAAAAATCCTTCACCAATTCATTCTGCGCATGTATGGGGGGCATTATCTGCAACAACGCCACTTCTGATGTACCCAAAACAAAACAATGAGACCGATAATCACTGTCAAGCAGAAAAAAATGTTGTAAATAAATAATATTTTTATCATTGTATTTTTGAGTTATCGACAAAATATATCTTAGCCATGCTATTAATGATTTAGTTTAAAAAATTTTCTTACAGTATAATAGAAAATACTATGTAATCTTAACTACAACTAAATTTTTGCAAGTATTTTTAATTATATTATTTGTGAATAAATCAATGTACAGTATCTATTTTCGTGGACTTTCTGAAAGAAAAAAAGTTCATAAAAATTAGTTCTGTAAACAGAAAGATTGATTGTTACGATCACAAAAAAGTTGTCAAAACTAACAAAAATTTGGTTCAGTAATTGAAATTGAATTATTTTTGTTTTCCACAGATCAGTTAATCCCTTGCAAAGCACGTAAATTATTTTCGTCTGCTAGTTGTGCAGATCATACTTTACATATTTCTTTGACCTAGTGATCATTAAACTGCTGACTAAGTCATGGAATTTGTTTCAAACAGATGATGGTGATGAATTATAATGATGGAAAATTTATGCAGAGAATTTCTGATATTACTGAGAAACTGAAAATAGAAAATAGCATTAAATTGCAGGCAGTGTGTGAGATTTTACAGAAATTTCGATCGTTTGACTTTTTTTATTATGGTATTGTATTTGCTGATTTTTATTTCAGTAATATTTTATTCATGAAAATATTTTTATTTGTGATATTATAGGTGTTTTGGCGTTTCTTGAGTATTAATACAAGAAAGTATTTCGAGTATTATTACTTTTGTTTTTATTAAAATTATTCGACAGTGTCGTAAATTTTATGACAAAATTTTCAGTAGTATAAATAATGCGAAGCGACAAGAACTACAAAAATAAATCTCATTTTTGTCTTATTTGCAAAATTTTTTTCGATTAATTTTAATTACCTCAAATAGCTTTAATAGATTTTTGGTCTTATCCTTTTTTTATATGTTTCTGCGAACTGCAAATTTGTTTTCACAATATGTTTGAATTAGTTATGATTTAAAAAAAAACTTTTCAAATTACTGAAATTTAAAATAATGATAATTTTAGTACTTTAAAATTTTTTAAAGAACATTAGTCCACTAAAAATAATAATGATAATAGAATAACAAAATACCTGAGACTTTTTCTAATGCCTGCTTTAATTTATTCATGTACAAAATATTTGCCACATTCCTTTCTACTACCATACAACAAACAGTAAATTGTATGAAATAATTCCTTTCCTCACTTTATTCATTGATAAATTTTTGAAAACTTTTCAGAAATGAAATTAATTAAAAATACATGTAACTATAAGATTTCATTGAAAAATTTTTGGATTTTTAGCATTTCAAAAGGTCACATATTAATTTTTCTCAAAGGTTCATGCTTTTGAAAGAATTTTTCCTTGCTTATAAAGCCTGGGAAACTGATGAAATTTGTGAAGAGTCTAGCTCGCTACTCTCCCCTTCAATTTCTTTTTCAATAACTTGCAATTTCCTATTTGTAAAACATAGTTATGCCATAAAAAATGAAGCAATTTGCATGATAAAAGAAAGCGTATCGAAGTGATCTAAATGTTTTTTTTAAAGTGACTTTTAGCTTTTTTATTTTTTGAATTTCTCCATGTGAAGAAAAGTGAGGAGAAAAGCGCGACTAATGGTATTTAAATAACATTTTTACAGTACCATTAACAGATTTGGTGCAGTGTAACGAAAACTACCTAATTTTTTGAATTCATTATGTGAAAGTCAATTATTAGTATTTGCAATTTTATTACATTAATAAATGCAAAATTTAGCAACAAAATATTAGCACAGGAAAGGTTATAGCTTAAGTAAACTTTTGTATACAAAGACAAAATCGTTAGTAAATTAGCCTCTATGATTATAAAAATGTACTTATTTACTGCAGGAATAATTATTTCAAGGATGATTATTCAAAAGTAATTTTTAAATTTTTTCAAAATATCAAGTATCTAACTGCTTTTCATTGATAATTATTGAATTTTGAAGTTAAATATGACAAGATATAATGATTGTTCATAAAATAGCAATCAAAAAATCGATCAGTCTTTTGATTGTTTTGCTTTATTTTTACTAACATATTTTTTTACTACAAATGTATTTTTTGCTAATAATTAAGTTCAAATAAAAGTAAGTAAAATTTTGTAATAACTTACTTATTAGAGTTATAATGAATTTAGTAATAAGTTAAAAAGTATTTGATTATTTATTGCATTATTATTAGTACTGTCTTAAAGAGTTAAAAACAAGAGCATAAATAATTACAATAATAGTAATGCTAATGCAGTGATTTTTCTGAACTTACTTGCATGTAATAAGCAATAATTGATGCGAAGAAAGCAAAAAAAAAAAAATTGGTCAGACTGTTTGAATTTAA
Source organism: Thelazia callipaeda (assembly GCA_900618365.1). Lineage (NCBI taxonomy): Eukaryota > Metazoa > Nematoda > Chromadorea > Rhabditida > Thelaziidae > Thelazia > Thelazia callipaeda. The sequence goes on from UYYF01000043.1 coordinate 27,953, forward strand.
TATTCAAACAAACATTCAAGCAATCTATTCTATTCAGCTTAAACCTATCTCTCTGTTTAAAGCCATAACGAAACGTTTCTGCTTGCTTTCGCCTGTTCCTGTTTTCACCGTTCTTATCGACAAAAGCATAACTTAAGAGAGAAAATTATGCCTAAAAAAAAGAAAAAAAGAAAAAAGATGAAAGGAATATATTTCGGCTTTGAGAAAAGCACATTTTTTCGGCTGTTTTTTTTTCTTTTTTTTTGTTGACGTACAGACTTCTGATAGCGAAAATCTTTTGTAACACGCATAGGTTACCGTAGATTCTTGATACAACAATAAGGTATTAAAAATGCTTGCATTCTGTTGCATGCAAAAAAAGTGGGCGTAAAAGCTAAAAGCACAAGCAAAAAGAATTAATATAGCTTCTGAGCTAAAATAACTTTACTGCTAGTAAAAAAGTTAACATAGTAAGGTCACCACCATTTTATTTCTTTACATATTTTCATTAATCATTCTTATCATCTTATCATTATTTTTGAATGCTGCATTCATAGCTGACTGTTGCAAATGCATTCTACTTTTAATCATTTTACTTTAATCATTGCTTATTGTCAAGTTATTAATGCAATAAAAAATGCTTATAAACATTTCAATTGCTTTAAAAGCTGTTATTTTTTTTTTAATACTAATGCTCTTATTATTACTAATGCTATTATTATCGGTGTTATTATTTGTATACTTATTTAAAAAGTAAACAAATCATTCATTTCTCGTTAATATTTCCACACATAATGAATAAATTTTGTATTATGAGCATGATGTGCATTTTGTTTGAAATAAACTTTTCTGAAATCATTCGTTAGTTTTATAAAATGAATCAAAACATGAAAATATAGTGAGTAACTGAAATCAGTTTCCATTATGATCTATAAAATGTTTAATATAAACTTTAAATTTCAGAAAAAAAAGAGAGAGTATAAATAGAGAAAAACAATTTTTAAATTCGATAAAAGTTTGTAGTAACAATATAACGCATTGAAAAAAGAAAATAAATATTAGTAAAGAACAGTTTAATTCGGTAATTTTTTTGCTGCAGTTCGTTAGCTACAAACCAGGTGATACAAAAAGGTCAAGGGGCGCATACGACGGTTTCTAATTAATTTTTTTACTACCTATCCAGTGAAAACGATTTTTTTTTCTTCAAAAACAATCCTTAAGAAAAGATGCTCATTCATGATTCAGAATTTTCGAATCTTAACCTTTGTCTACACTGTAAACAAATTTTTTTTTTCGAGATTATCTATTCGACTAATCTATTTTAATTTCAATAAATGACACAGTTTTAAATATCTTGCCACTAGATTATTTAGTAATGCCTTGTTGATTTTGTTTTTATTCTGTGATAAACTGATAGTTCAATTTTACTTTGATTTGTAGTTGTGGCTTTGAATCTTCATGATATTCATGATACTGAAAAGGATATTTTGTATTAAAAAATGTATTTGTTATGTATGAGATTTAATTATGCTCTTAAGTCTATCAAATTTATCACTTCTCAAGATAAAAATGGTAGTTAGTTACTCTTGAAGTAAGTCAATCTACAAAAATCAAATTCAACTTTTCCTCAAAATTGTACAGTTCTGTTAAAGCTACTAAGAAATTTGTCTAAAATTAACGAAGACCCAATTAAAAATTTTATATTTCATGCATTAAATTAAGCTAAATTTAATTTAATAAGTAACAGCAATTGGAAAGAAATACGTTTTTTGACATTTGCAAACTCAAAAAAAGCAAAGACATTTTTATAAAGTTTAATGCATGTTTCAAAAATAAATTCATAGACAAATATAATTATTTTAAAAAACCCACAATAGTATTTCTGATTTCAGAAATATGGTTTTTCAAATGTTTTATAAAATAATTTCCCAAAATTGTTATCAGTATGATCAATCACTTTGCAATTTATCACAAAATTTGGTCAAAAAAATTTATGTTTAGATTAGTTATTTCAAATTATTACAAAATAGTTTTATTCAATGCAAATGTTAAGTTTAACTTCAAGTTATGCAAAACCATACATTCAAATATGCTAAATTTATCAATTTTTTTACGCTTTAAAAAGTGATAGTCAAGCTGATAAAATTTCATTTGGATATCATTTGAAGAAGATATAAAATGAAATAAATATAGCAGGAGTTCTACATTGAAATTTGATATGGAATTTTTACTTTACGAACCAATTCAGTGACAAAGATTCTTAGCTTTGCTTTTTTTTCTTCTATTCGTAACACTTAATCTTTCATGTACTCCTTATGAAAAACTAGTTTTTCTTCAAACATCACCAAAATTTAACCGGAAAAAAGTTCATGCTGGAAAACAGTAAACAGAAACAAACATATGTTGTTTTTGTTTTTTTATTACACGTAAAATAATTGTTTGGAATATAAATTGAAACATTTTGCAAAAGTTGATATGATGAGAGGAAGAAAAGCGCAACACTGTCGTCGTTTCTACTAAATTGTTATTTTCATTTGTTGCATTCCATTGAATACTTCAAATGACAATCTTTTTTGTCTTATTATTTATCTACAATTCTATTTATTTATATATTTATCAATTATCAAAAAGTTGAGGTACCAGAAAATTTATGAGTAATAATAATTAACTTTGAAATGATGAAAGTGTGAAAATAGATAGAAATTTTAAGTACTAGGAAACGAAGCAAGTTAACGGAATTGTAGTGATGAAGAAAAACACGATATTATCACTATAATTTGTTTCTTCAAAGTCTTTTAACTAACACACTTTTCGAAACTTGAAATCAACACTTTTTCAAGCTTGTCAAAAAGACTCATTTATAAATGCACAGGGCATTTTTACTGCAATGGACTTTTAAAATTGCTCTGTTTAAAATTATTTAAAATTTACTGTTATCTTTAGATATAATAAACAAATTATGATACCAAATATATGCATTTCAAAACTTGTATAATAATTGCATTTTACATCATAAATGACTATTAAAAATACTATAAAACCTTTAAATTCAATTTTGAAATATCTTAAAACTTATCAAAAGAGAAAAAAGCGAAAAGCAACATAAAACTGATTCAAACAATTACAAAAATTCATTTTCTTTTTCTGATATCTGCTAAAAACTTTTTACAAATTTGAAAAAGCAAATTTTTTTTTCTGATAAAAAATTTGTATTAATGGTTGTCTTGCAGATTTTGTACTATTTTTTTCTCATTGTGTGCTTTACTCGTAGTCATTGTGATGATTGTTTGAAAAATTTTTTCGATAATTATAGTACTTTTGAGAAATCACACCATCTTCGTCTTTTATTTGGATTATGCAGCGCAATTTATTTATTAATTCTTTCAAATTATGGCTTATAGATGAATTTGCTGATTTGCATTTAAAATAAGAAACCATAAATGATTTATTTGAATGCTCATATGCAAACACCATTTACATCAATTTAATGTAGTGTAAATTTTAATTTAGAATTAATTCTGAAAATCTAATATTATTAATACTACAAGAATAGTCTTCCTAGTTGAAAATGACAAAAAGTATTGTTTCGAAGAATAAACAAATCATTACAAATTTTGTATTTTCAGATCTTTCAGCAAAAATTTCAAATTTACCATACAAAATACAGTTTCAGAAAAAATCAAAAAATTAACAAATTAAATGAAATTACTACACTTTAAAATAGAAACACAAGTTGATATGTTCCACTTACTTCATAAAAAATTTATAATATTTTAACTTTGGAGCACAAAATGACGAAAGCAAAATCTCTCAACGTCATTAATAATGACGTTAAAAGCAGTTTGCTTGAAATTTTCCTTGAAAAAAGTTGAAATTTTTATTCACTTCAAGAATAAAAGTACTAATTATTGCTATCACCAATAGTGGTAATGATAAGAATTGGAATAGCATTAAAGTTCAAATAGAAATACTATTTACTGAGATAAAAGTAATACTTATGATTATTAGACATTTAATTTTTCAAAGAATAATTGAGGATAAAAGAAAATTTTTAATATTTTTTTTTTGAACAATTTTGTTTGTGACATTTTTCATACTTTCCATACATCCATACACGGGCATGATTGTGTTAACTGACGCACTTTTTTTGTTTTTCTTATTTTTTAGCAAATTTTTTCTTCTTATAAAAAGGAAAGTTTTTTTTTTCGGGAAACAACCTTTTCGCAAAAGAAGTAAATTTTACTTTTTTTGCGAAAACCTGCTTGTCTACAGTTGTGCTATCATCACTACTCTGTTGCAGGAATAAATTGAAAAACAAAGTCCGTATAGTTAACTACTTTTTTTGAAGGGTGCAAATTTGTTATTTTTCTGTCACTTGTTGGTTCGTTTGGTATAACACTTCAAAAGTAATTCTATTTATTTAATATTTACTATCAAATTTTTATGCATTATTATTTTTAAAATATTAAGTGAAAATTAAATTTTTCATCATCAATAGCATTAGTTTGTAGCTTTGGCGCTCAATCATGCTAACTTCCACAAAAGATGATATAATGCAAGCAAAAAAAATAAACTTAATGTAATTTTTATATCTTTTTTACGAATGATTCAGCATAGAGTTTTGCATTTTAGGAATCATTTCGAGGTTAGAATTGCCTGGTACGGTATTGATGAAATATTTTAAATTAGAATCATATCCTGAAATAGCAAAAATAATCGAGCGGATTTTATTTATGTGTAGAAAAATAGTATTTCATTTTAGATTACAAAAAACTAGAACATATATTGTTAAATTATGAGATTGAATTTGCAAAATGATGCAAAAGTCAAATTGACTGTAAATTTCTGTGTTACAACTGTGAAAATTGAGTTTTATAAAAATATTTATCAAGTTAGGGCATAAATTTTTAATTATGGATTGATAGCAATACTTGATGAATTGTTTTGTCAACGAAAATTGTTTCTTTTTTTGAACGGAAATTTTATTTTAGCTGGAATTAGTGCAATTAATTGTATATTAATTGTATAACTGAAATTGACGATTGTGTAGAATTTATATAATTGTTAACAGTCATACGATTAAATTAAACTTTGATTGGATTGCTACTTCGCTTTGGTATCATTTCTGATAATCATTTTGTAAAAGTGGTTATTTATGTAAATTTTTATTACAAATGAATAGCAGAATTTGTGATAGTTCAGATGGCATGGCTCTGAATTTGGAAAAAGAAGCTCAATTACAACAAGCCATAACTGCCTTCATGCAGCCACCGTTCTTTAATGATATTTGCATTCGTATCGTTACCATTGATTTGATTAATGGACTAAGAAGTGGTATTTTTTTCAAACAATCAAAAGCAAATTTCATTTTTAAATAGAAATAGTTTGAATTTGAAATAGTTTTGAAAAATTAACGAACTATATATATTTTTCTGTCAAACGTAATTGAGTAAAATTATTTGCAATTTATCACTGATAAAATATTGTTTTAAAAATGAGGTGTAGAAATTTCAGAGGAGCAAGTGCTAGCAAATAAATTTTTACTAGCATTTTTTTCATTGCATCTTCGTGAACTAATTTTGAGCGGTATTTATTCAATTGATGGTAGCAGTGGTATGTTAAATAATATACCAACAGTTGAATTGCATCTTGGTACCATTGCTAATGCAGGACAAGCTTTTCGAGCTATTTTACGATATCTTTATACAGGAGTGCTAGCTTTCACTACTGTACATCCATTTCAGGTCAATATTTTATTGTTAATTAAATTGAATTAGAAGTACATCATTTGAAGTTTTTATTAAGTAAAACTTTCATTTGAATTTTAAAAAATTCGCTTTAAAAAAACAATTTCCGACCACCAAGCTTTTATTTATTTGCTAAGCAATATTCCGCCTATTTTATGCAAATTTGATTCACAATTTGTTGAAATTTAAAAAAAAAGATCACTTTACAGGTTCTTCAAGTTTCTCGAATCTGTCGAATTCCTATGGTAGAAATGCAAGTAACAGAATTCGTGCAGCAGCTGCTATCAATACAATTCGATGAACAGCATTGTTTTGCCAGACTGTCTAATATAAATCTAAGTAATTTTTTTCTTACTTCAAAATCACGTAATTGCGCTGATATGTAATAGAAGTCATTGTCTTTGATTATTTGCAGTCTGAGCACTATGTTTATAAACTTGCGCACTTAATTTACAGCAAAAATTTTTGGACATTTTTGCCAGTAAGTAGTTCATTAGTTTTACACTTTTATGTCATTTACAAAATTGTTTCATAAAAGAACAAATTATAATAACCTTGCGTAAATTAGTCTTTCACAAGATTATTTAGCAAATTCAAATCCAGTGAATTTGACTAAACACCGCCATTATGACTCGATACTGATGAAAACAAAAACTAAAGAATCCACAAAAATGAGTGTTGGAGATATAATAGCAAGAAGTAATTTACCTATGTAAGTTAAAATTTATGAAAGTACCATAGCCAATTTGTATTTCTTTATTGTGCTGAAAACTTATGATTAGATATAATGCCGTAATGAAAATCAAAACACAGATTCAACTCATAAACTAATAAAATTTAACAGAATGTAGTAAGTAAAACGAAACTAGTTTTTATGCAACTTACATAATTTTTTGAGTTTGTCAAATTTTTCAGTCCACGTAAACTTGCATATTTTAGCACATCATCAAATACTTCTTCCTTAACAGGAAGATCAGGAAATATGGAAAGATTCAATGAGGTCATTTTACCAACTAATGAGAAAGAAGGTTGAATTTCGAATACTGCTTAATAAGTCTAAAATATGCTTCAGTATTTCCTGAGAACATGATTTGTTGAAAAAAAAATTTACCACTACTTTATTTTAATTCTGAAAATAAAATTAAGTAAACATTAAGTGAAATAGATTTTAGGTTGGTGCCGCAATAAAAAATACATCGAACAGGTAGCAAACGGTTACATGTGCACAGTATGCCGCAAAGTATATGGTCGGTATAATTCGGTGTCATATCACGTTACGATATACCACCGTAATCCACCAATAAAATGTGGCGAAAAAGGTTGTCCATTCAGGACTCGTGAAGCAAGATATATTCATTTTCATAAATATTATCGACATCATATTCCATTACCGGATAACATTGATTTAGGTCAGAATTATTACTAAGATTTTTATTACATTGATGACTTTTTTGTGCTTAAAATTTAAATTAAATATTAAATTTATTCTCAGTGTGAAACTGACAAAGATCTTTTTTAATTTCTATCTTTTTCCCATATTAAAAAATGCAAAAATTGCCAGATAATAATTTCTTTCATACGCTCCTAACATTGTTTGGTAGGCTCACGAAAGTGTCCATTTTGCCGTCACGTGTCAAAAAGTCCAGCAATGCTTGAAAAACACATTAGTCGTCACGTACAAGATATTGATAAAACTGCCGTTCCTTCTAGTTCTTCATCTGCTAGACTGTCACCAGGTCATTTTCAACTTGCTTCTCAGGCAGTTACTGATTTGCAATGTTCACAATGCTGTTATAGGTGTGTTTTACTTGCAGTGAATTCAAATTTTTGAATGAATTTAAAAAATGATTTATTATAAAATGAATAAAATGAATAGTATCATTTTATGTTTTATAATTACAATACTCACTCTAATTATGAATTATACGTTTATTGCATACATCCATATATTTTTTGTACAAACATTGAAAAAATGAATCTATAAAGGTAGATCATTCAAATGTAGAGGATTTCACAAAGTAGTGTTCTTAGATAAATTAGACACGGAGGTTTGTTTTTTTCTTCTTTTTTTCATGCTTGGAGAAAAGTGAGCAATTATTGAGATATTTCAGCTTATTATTACCATTGCATTTGTTGATTATCAAATAATAATCTCTATGACAAATATTTTCAAAACTTTTAAATAATGTAATGATTCTATAGAGGACAGGCATCTGATGACTTAGAACAGCATAAGCAATTTGTTCACGGCAAAGAATTCTTCCAGCCGAAGGACAACTCACTACCTGTAGAAATCAGCAAGGCGGAAAGTGTTACTGACGAAGATTTTGAACGGTTTGATTCATTAATTGTTTACAGCTACAGAAATAATAGCAATTTATTGCATGAAATCAAATTTATGTCAAATATTTTGATTAAGAAAGTTTTCTTCCTTTCGTCTAAATTTTAGTTTTTAAATAAAATATAATCAAAAATTGTAAGATACTGTATGCTGCCGTAGTTTATCCAAAAATAATATTCAAACTTTCTTGAAAATAGAATGCATATATTTCCAGATTTTACACAGCAGTTACTATTATTGTTTTTTTTTTCAAGAATTTATAAATTCCACTATTTTTTTTTTCAAACAGAACAACAAATGATTCAGCAACAATTATCACTTCGCCAGCAACAAGTGATAAAACGGCAACAATCACTTCTACGCTGAAGCTCAAAGCAGTTTGTCTCGAAACGCCCAAAGCATAAAATTTCAATTTCACTTTTAAAAGTATGATAATTATTTGATTTGCAGAAAAAGAAATAAACATATTCATTTAAAAATGCAAGCTTATCATAAAAAGTCAAAAATTAACTGCAACATATTGTGATACACTGCACGCTCCTTATATCAAATTTCTGTCTGCGTAAGGCTCTTCAGGAATCTGTAAATCAACAAATTTTCTGGATGAAATAAAAACTTCTTAAATCATTTTTTACAATAATAGTTATGCAGTTCACATGAAATTATCTATGCAGCTGCAAGATCATTAAATAGTGATCATCTGATGATATTTACAAATTTTTTGATTAAAAACAAATTACTATCTTATTATATATCGTGTTTATGCTATCAACATGAAATGTATCTTTAGCTTTATACTTCATCTCAATGAATGTTATGTTTTTGGTATTTACAATAGTTTTAAATTTTGCATTTTTTTGTATAATTTTATCTTTAGCGCATAATGTTGTTTGAAAAGTGATATAAAAGAATGATCTAATATATATGATAAATTCATGTTTTCATACATTTGAAAAAATATTTTTGCCATGAAGTTATTGAGTAATTAAAACTTTTCGTCAACTCTCTTTGACTTAAAAAAAGTTAGAAACCAGAACGAATAATTTTTATCTTTATGCTTTTTTTAATAAAGCATAAAAATAATCATGCTTATTTTTATGATTTTGTAACATTCATCGAGTAGATACAAGAAATGAATAGATGCATATTTCGATATGTCGACTTCATTTTGAAAATATCAAAACTCTTCTCATCGTACAGTTTTGAGACTTTATCAGTAATTTACTACTATTATCATTACTGTTGATCATTTTTTGCTTCACGTACTAATCTAAACAACCAAATGATTAAATTATTCATCTATAGAAAAACAATCTACAGTTGAAACTTTCACTTTTCTGCGATATTTTAAATCTTTTAAATATCTTTTCAAGTCTCAAATAATCTTACTTACACAAATCGTATGAAAAACCATGATAGTTTTTGTAACGTTATTTCTCCTAATATAATATTCGAAAACTAATCATTATCAGAAGATTTTTCTTCAAGCTTTATTTTACTAAAATCAGTTTCAATTACGATAAAATTTTTCATGTTTCACTGGCTTATTAGTTTGAACGTGGAAAAAAAACGAATAGAAACGTTTTTATGCCAAATTTTGATAGTGTTTCGTCCATAAATTGTTACACTTATTGATGCCCGCTTCAGAATGATCTCAAAATACTTCATTGCAAATGAGACGATAACCTCTTATTTGATAGTATCTGAATTTGAGCTTTTAAAAAATATATTAATGCAGTTTGTCATCGTCATTTCTTGGTTTAAGCTAATAAATATCGAGCATTTACTAGTTAATGCCATAAAGTTTAAAGCTTCGGTATTCCCGAAGCTTGAAAACACTCAAAAGCAAATGTGCAAAAAAATATAAGTCACTTTTGACAACAAGCATTTGATCTCACTTTTATAAGACATTTGTAGCATTTACCGCGCTATTCGGCGTAATGAAAACTGTACAAAACTAGATATATTTACTACAAAAATATTGTATTTGCGAACATGCCAAAAACTAATCTAATAAAATTTCACTTTGTCATATTTTATGAAGCGTAAAATATGTACAATCAAATAAATTTGCTTAGATTAGTTTTATAAAGAGCAATTATGATAATTAATTCATGATTACATTTGAAAATAATAATTATTTCTATAAAAGTATGGAAGTATTTGTTGAGCGAAAAGCAATTTTTAAAAAATTTATCATTTTGTACTGCATTGAGTTTTATTCAAAGTTAATATTTTATTCAATTTGCAAAAAATTTGCAAATTAATTGCTCTGATCAATTATTTTTGAATTATTTTACACTGTTTTTCATCATAACAACAGATGTCACCGAAATAGATTTCATTTTTAGTGTATGAGTAGAATTGTTTCAACAACAAATAAAAATTAGCTAAACTGAAATTGTAATCAAAAATGTTGCAAAAAATAATTTTACTCGTTAATGTCATAAAGTTTAATGTAGAATGAATAAAGAAATAAACTTTGCTGCCTTTATTCATTGTACCTTTTTGCAATATTCATTACTGGCCTGAAATTCGAAAACTTTACTTTGCAAAGTTTTCCAATCTTTCTTGATTTCTTTATTAGTATTTAAAAACTTCGAAAGACAATCTGAAGTCAAAAGTCCAAACTTCATTCTTCTTTTTTTACACTTTTAATACGTATTTGATTTGAAATCTATTCTGTTTTTTCATTTTTTTTGTCATGTTTTCCCTTTTTTATTTATTAATAAGACGGCTTTTTCTACGCATTTTCAAAATTTCTGATTAACTATTTTGGTTCTGCACTGCATGTATACTGTAAAATTTTTGTACAAATGTAGCAGATATTTTGGTACTGTTTGGATTTTTTGGTACTGTTTGGATTTTTTGGTACTGTTTGGATTTTTTCTCACATTTAAATTTTTTCAATAAAAAATTGGTCATTACAAAACAAACTAATTCAAAATTGATCCAGCCTTGCCGAATCAATTTTATCACATTAATCCGTTTTACTATTCAGAGTAAGCGAAGGTAAATCCATATCTGGCATTACAGGATCCACACTGCGCAGTGTATCATCTTTTCTTTCCTAAAATCAATCAATACGAACTTTCAATCTTTCCTAAAAAGTTAAAAAAGGGAAACAAAAGTATTAAAATTTAAAGTGAATTTACTGAGTTGCTATTGCATATGATCGAATTTGAAAAAGTTAAAATATTATCATGCTGACCTTTGTCTCTGAAATCTTATAATAAAATTATCGATTTTGTTACGAAGAAAAATGAATTGAAATTACTGATCGCAGCATCAAAAAATAATCGAAATAACAAGTAACCATTTTAGGCTTTTTTTTCAATTTCTTAGATTCATCACTGTCTACAGTGATACCTATTTCAGCATATTTCATTTCCAAGTCCATCTGTGTTGTGGTGCTAAAATCAGAAGAATAAAATTGAACTTTCACCTTGTAAAATGTTTAAATCCTTTTCCAAATTTTAATTTGTCTTTCAAAAACTTCAGAATATCTCAGTCTCATTATAATTTGCAAGTTCCCTTACTGAAATTACATTATATTCAAAAAATATTTAGGTACAAACTAGTTTATATGTTAAATTTTTCACGCAAGTTTTTTTTTTTTTTCAAAAACTGAGAAAAAAGAAAGAAAAAACAAAACTTACTCTGTAGAAGGGACGGAAAAAAGAGATGATTGGTAGTATGAGGTTTCATGTTTGGAGTTTGATACTTTTGTACGAGTCTGTGGATTATTCGATTCCTTTTTTTTCATTTTCGACTACACATAAAATAATTCATAATGAAAGCAAAAATATTCAAAACTGATTGCAAGATAGTATTTTTATACTTTTTTAAATGAATTCGAAAACAGAACAATATTTTGGAGCATCTAAATGAATACAACAACTATTCACTATTCACTATTCACTAATATTTCTAGATAGTTGCAATAAATAAAGTTATAATTTCTTGACATTACTAATTTCGAACAGTTTACTGAAGCAAAACCAACCTTATCAAAGTGAGAAGACGCTTGCTTTGTCAATGCGCCTTCTATCTGATCTGCAAAATCACCTTGAGCTTTTTTTAGCGTAACTTTCCGCTGTGATTTTTTGGCATTCAAAACAGTTTTCAGATTTTCTAATCGCCCAGTATTTTTTAAATGCTTTAATTTCCGTTCATCATCGCATTGCTCCTCACCCACCATAATCTGTGGTTCTTCATCCTGAGCAACTTCATTCGTTCTTTTCTTCAATACTTGACTAGATTTAGCCTGCATATTTTTAATGCTTGAAGTTGCACAAATTATAGGAAGCAACAAAATCCACACAAAACAAAGTAATCATCATGTAATCATTCATTGAATTATTTTTACACAATTTCTAATCATGTATTTGACTAGTGCTTCAGTAAAAAAATAGACAACATTGATAAAGTTGTCAAATTTTTTCATTACTTTTAAATTCAAAATTTGAAATAATTCGAAATTTTATGTATCAAATATTACTTACAAGATTCATACGTAAAAAAGTGAAACAGACTTAAGTCATATATAAACAGCACACTGCTTTGTTTATTAAAACACCAATGAAATCAATGATTACAAGAAAAATAAATCCTAACTAAGTAGTTCATTAACATATTTAAAAAGATTTGATCCCACAGATTCTACATCCTTTCCACGAAACAACAGCGCCAGATTATGACTTGAAAATATCATTGTTAAATTTCTGTGACCTTTTTTGATGAACCTTTCTTTCTTGAGATACACATCACAATACAATTAGATTAGAAGAGCTTGAAGCACCAAAACACGACCGCTCAAAAAAATTTATCACAAACATTGGAAAGCACACGGGACACATCAAAATTATATACATACAAATGGCATGAAATTTAAAATTTCTCATTACAATCAGTTTTCAAATTCACATCATTAATTTTTATTCTTGACATGAAAACTGAATTTAGCAAGATATCTCACCTCTGATTTCCGCAGAATGATTTATTTTGATGCAACTGTAATTGTGAGTTGAGCAACTTTTGTAACTGTAATTGTAAGTTGGACAACGTTAATAAAAATTACAGTTAAAACTGTGAGGTTTGCAATTTAAATGCTTCTCTCCAAAATGATCTAACAAAAATTCTGAATATGTTATCATGCTTGCTTATGAGTTTGGGACTGAATAGCTCATTCAATGCAAGTCTTGTTTGCAGAACATTGGTATGATTATCAAGATCAAGGTTGCATCAGAATGCCACCTTGATCTTGATAATTCCAATTTACTACTTGGATGGATTGACTACAAAGAGTTAATTGCCGAAATGTCAAGTTAGATAACTTCGTAAATGAAAATCTTCATGACAGCTTTTATAGTTTGATTATTATCTTCAGTCTGTTTAGAAAGTTATAATGGACTGTAAAAAAAATAAAAGTGAAACACTCAAAAGCAAGTGTTGAAGTAATTAATTTTCACATATGGTTAAATGGAAAGCGTTCTGACATAAAACAAGTAATGTTAGTACTATGTTATAAAATATATGCTGGAAACATTTATTTTTAGTTACTTTGACAAAACTAAATCCTCCCTAATAATTTCACCTTACAATACCACTCATATCTACTTCATTTAAACTATCATCAGTACAGCTGGCAAAATATTTCAAGTTTTATCAGAACCAACAAACAGTTTGCTGATATAATCACAAGATATATTTTATGTCATATCTATTCAAAGCAAATCATAAATTTAAGTCAGTTTTTACTAACTAATAAGCAAATTATTTTCAAGAACTTCAGATTTACTCCCACGTTTCTATACTTTCCGTGACAGAAGTAACTTTTTTTTTCAATTAAATTTATGAAATAAGAATGCAATTTAATATCAATCATAACAAATTACTGGAATAATAACTATAATAAACTAATAACGTAGAATCATAACTTTGCTATATCTTGCCGTTTCATTTCCACGAATTAATACCAGACAAATGTGATAAAGAAATTATTATCATCTGTTTTATTTTCCTTCCATCTTTAAAATCAATAAAAGCATTCTGTAATTATTCCAGCTTTATCCAATTTTCAAGGAAATAATCACTTTTTTTCACAATCTTATCTAGTACTGTGCCACGTTTTGGCCAACCACCATAATATACAACAGTACCATTAGTCAAATAAGCAGCCCACCAAGAATAAGTGCCAGTGCTCATTATTGTATGGTTACATCGAATCAGTGTTGCCATGTCTACTTCCCTATAGCCTGATGATACGATATATATTTCACCTAAAAAATTTCAACTTTTAATTTTTTTTCATTCTTCCATAATAATACACAATTATTACTAACATCATGATCGAACGAACAAAAAAAAACCTTGGTATTTCATTATTAATACTGTAATACCTTGGTATTACAGTTTCAGTAACCTTACAGTATGAAACTTCAGTAAGATTATAATGCAAAAAAAGATAAAAAAATATATGAATATCTTAGAATGATTTCGCCAAAAATTGATTCAAATTGAATTAAAATTGAAAAAGAATTTACCCACCATTTTTTGGATTACTTTCTCTGCAAGTTAATCAATTAGAATTGCTTATCAAATAAAAAACATACTCTAAAAAATGATGCTTGCAAACATATATTTATGAGAACAATATTTGCTAGCAACAAACCTTTATGAGACTGATTGATATTTTTTTCGACCCACTGTTCATTATCACTGCTTATCACAAATATTACTTTTTCAAATTTTGACCTAAAAAATTCTCTTGTGTTCAGATCTCATTATCACTGCTTATCACAAATATATTTTATAACTATAAAAGGTAAAATGAGCAGAGCACTGAAAAATGGAAACTTAACATGGGAATAGCAATATTTATTGTAACGAAATTGTGTTTTAATCTTTTTATTTTGAAACTAGTTAGCAAACAAAAATGAGTGAACAAGATTTAGTTATATTACATGAAAACCATTTGATGTTCACGATTAGATCTTGCAGAAATTGTCATCGACAGCAATATGTTAAAATCAAATACGGAAACTCATTAATGTCTCAATACGACGATAGTTAATATCGGATGCTATTTTAAAACCTCACCTATAATAATTCATTGCATTAGTAATGTAATCCCTAGTAACAGTTGTGTGGCCGTACTTAATATTTCGGCTATTCATAGTAATGTCTATACCATAGCGTATGTGCACTCCAATATACACATAGCCTCGGCCAGCTTTAATACAGTAATTCACTTTGTTAAGTAATATTTATGATACTTCAGATGTAATAAACTATTTCAAATATCAAAGCAGATGAATTGCTAATTTTTTTAATAGAAAAATCAAAGCAGCAATTATTATTTTTAACAATGTAAAGGTAATACCATCGAAATCTTCAATAATATCCACCTGATCATTCTCATTTGAACCTTTTTTAACTGTAACTTCTGAATGCAGTTTTTCATATTTTGCTTCTAACAAAAATCCATCAGCTTGCTCAACAATTTCTGGTAAAAATGTAAACTCTTGACGAATCAAATTTTCCTATAATTGAATGATGTCAAACAAAGACTAATACCAAAAGTGCTGAATGAACAAAGCAATAATAATATAAATGAAGGTTGAGGATTGGAACGGTACTAATTTACTATTTAAATTTAAATTAATGAGCAAGCAGAAAAATTGAATAATAAAACATATTTTACTACGTATTCAGTTACTTTAAACCTTGCTGATGACAAAAATTTCTTAGAAAAATGGATTGCAAAAAAATTTTCTGCTACTTCAATAAAATGCAAGCTCACTTGTTGTGGATGAAAATAGCGATATGTCTGAAGATATCCCGTTATGTACTCGAAACTTTGTTCTGTGAACAACTCATCTACTTCAGTTCCGTAATATTTACAACACAACGGAAAAAAAATAGCTATTTTTTGATTTAAACCATTAAATGAAAAAGAAAATTAATGTAAAGAATATCATTACCAAAACATTGCAAGTTATAAATGTAATAAGAATTCAGAGCTAACATCAAAATAACGTTCGTGTTGGCCATATTTTTGGATCAACTGAGCGTTCACTTCGTTGCTCACTATAACTGCATCTAACTTAAAGGCTCGTCGTAATTTGCATTTTACAGGAACGATTAATTTTGCACCATATCGTTCAGCAATTGCTCGTAAAGAACCATATTGAAACATTAAATTACCCAATCCTCAAAATATCCTTCTTATTTACTTACATCATGATTTTGGTATATAATTTTCCACTACTGATTTTTACATACAATTGTTCCTTTTTTAAGACCAAATATTTGTACGAACATCAGCAATATGATGAAAAATGCAGGACATAAATTGCAGGCAAAGAAATTGAAGTTATACCTGGACTCCAAGAGAAATTGCTTATTATGTATCGCAGACTTTTATCAATATCATCGATATTTTCAATCAATTTTATAAATGGTAAATCCCAGGACTGATCAAATTCTACATCCTCACCTATAAGGAACGTTGTAAACTGGAATGACTTCGGTTTAATAGAATTAGTGAAATCATCTGAGCTAACCAAATAATGCTTAACAGGAATCAACTCTAAACTTTTTAAAGATTCAAGTATATCCAATTTCTTTGTAATACGCCCATAAATTTTGGTTTTTTATGTCTATACTTTAATTTTGATCTAATTCTTGACTTCTTGATTCTTGATTTGTTCACTTATTGTCACAAATAATAATAATTTATATTACGAATTGACTGCCCACAAGCATCTAGATAAACACAATCTTGTAAGTGAAATCTATATCTTGACTAATTGAAAAATCAAAAAATACCTCCTTGAGGGAAAATACGAGTTGCTTTAATTACTGACATTCGACCCAAGTAGCTTATATTATGTTGACTATGAAAATTCCAGTTCGCTATTAATAACAGTAAGAATGAAAAAGTTAGTACGGTAATGAAGAATGCTGATTTATTTGCTGAAATAGCATGCATGGCTTTGCATTGCGTTGTACGTCCACGCAATAATTATTTTTATTAATTGCTAAAGAATACAGTATTTCTGTATCTTTCAACGAAATAATCAATAATTGCCGACCAAATCAGTTTATATTTTGAAATATTTCAAGTCAAAAAAATAAGTGGAAAGATTTGCTTTCTTTGTCCTCATTGACACGGTCGAAAATTGAAATTAGGAGATAAGCGAATATTTTATGATTAAATTGATAAGTAATAGTGTACAAAAGTAATTTTTCAAAACTGAACATAAATCAATTCAATATTGAAAGAAATTACTAGTTAAAATTTTGATAGTTGAAAAATTAAATAATTGAAATTTTTAAATTTACCGAAATATATTGTGCGCATGAATGAAGAGCAAATTAATTTGTGAACGGTTTTCTGGCGCAAAAGTGGTTATTATTGAGTGATTTGATTACGGAATGAATTAGTCCTTTATTTAACCCAAATAACTTTCAAGAGTAACTGGTAGTGAGTAAACGATTATTCTACAGCAACTATCTCTACTCAATACTTCGTTCACAATCCATCAACTAATTTCTTTCTCACAAACATTTCAGCTGAATAAAGAAATTTTTGATAATTGCTGATTACTGAGTATACAGTTTACTACTGTAAGAGATACATTAAATAATAATGTAATGCATTTTTATCATAAAATTATAAGTCATTCTTGACTACGTTTATAGATTTCTAGTAATCAAATTTTTATGACCAATTACTCTAGAGAAAAAACAATTACAGCTGAATTGAAAGTGGTCATTAATTTTTCCGTTCCTGTTATTGTTTCAGGAGTTTACGGCTGTATTTAATGTATATGATAAATCAAAGGCGACTGAAGCCCCAAAACAATTATTTTTTATTGCACTACTGCATCTAAATTTACAAAAACGAAAAACTACATCATCCCGTTAAACATCAAGATATTTAATTCACTGCTATTATATATGTACCAAAATGTAGCAAAACTTAAATTTTTCTTATGTTTGCAAATATATTTTTCTTGGTTATCACTACAAGGTCTCAGAAATTTGATATTCATTTCTAGGTCGTGATCAATCTTCGCAAAGTATGAGAAATGAGAAATGATTATTTCTGATCTTCTCTAAAACTCGACAAATTTTCTCTCATCATTAAATTTAAAGTTTTCAAAAGTCAAAATTATTTCTGCTCTACACACTCAACCATAACTTCTGACTACTTTAAGGCCTGTAAGGTCCTGCACATCATGTAAATGGAAACAACAAATATTTATTGTAGTGCAGTACAGTGAAAAGCAAATAATAAGCACCATAATTCTGAGAGTGCGAAAGAAACAATCAGACATAAGAAGGCTTTCTTGGATAAACTTTTTCATGTTTTACTGGTAACATAACACATGCAATTTAGACAACTATCCATAATTGAAAAAATTTATGCACAATTTATGCAGATTCATTTCGCTTTAGTGAGCACAAACAGTGTGCAAGCATCCGACCCCAGGTCTAATACGAATCATGAAATAGGAAAGACCAGAAAAGGCATCCGACATAGACCAGCCTATATATAGATTCAATTAAAAAAAAGCAATTAAAATTTGATAAAACTCACAAAAAATTACTTATCCAAAAAGAACATGAAATTTAACGATGCATATATAAACAAGATCTTTGAAAAGATAAACAAGCATACATACAAAAGCATTCATGTAGATTAGTGGAAAATAAATCAAGAAGCATGTACAGATTCAATAAACTGCGAATAAAAGTCAAGATGGAACGAATTTTCTTACTTACAAATTATACAAACTGAGAATATGGCATATAATAGATGCAACATTTTTATAAGATTAAGATGTTATTCAGATGATTCTTAGAAAGTTGTGAATCTTATAAAATTTTACTGAAACGAATTCTAGTATATCTAGCACTGTAATCAATTACAAACTTGCATGACAGAAATTTATCATTACAGTCTCATAATAATATAAGTTTGAAAATTGAATAAATAGGTCGATGCAAATATAAACAAAGATTTTTAACAAGATAAATACAAATTCACACAAAAACTCTTATACAGATTAATCAGGAATAGATGAAAATGATATATATAGATCAAAAGTGATAAGAGGTCAAAATGTCAAACGAATTACCGTTATAAACACAAGAATATTAAACCAAGTAATCAAACTAAGTATGCTTGTAGATAGCAATGAACAATTACAATCAAACAATAAGTGATCACTATATGAAAGCAGAAACATGAAATGCAGAGACTGATCCAGTAATAACACTTGTCTATTCTTACATCTGAAAACTTAACCGTAAGAGAACTAGCACCACAAAGTACATCCGCAGGTTGAAGGATCAATTTGCTACTACAAACAGAATAATTGTTTTTTGCAGTGGCAATTGTGCGATAATTTTCTTTGCTAGCATAATTTTGAACAGAAGTAAGCAAATAGGAATGTTCAAATTTTGGAGATTAATAAATTAGTAAGCGCATGTTCTAACTTAAGTTAGAAATAGTTAATTAGTGTAGAACAGGTTTTATTTTAGTGAGATGTATTCCTTCGTTCATATTTAAAGTATGTTAATAGGTAGAATGTAAAGGTACTGATATATTTAGAACTAAATATTATCAGTGGAGAATCTTTTCGTTTTTACTTCGTTAAGAATAGAGTTGAAGAAGTGTTGTGTTCAGTGGTACATTTTGTGTCCTTATTTTCATGAATTTTGTTTATAAATTTGTTGGCTTGTTTTTTATAGACATTATATTTTTTGGAATCTTAGTTAATAAATATGCTAAATAGAGAGTAATTGAAGATCACGCAAGCAATGTTGGATTCTGCTAACGATTTCAATCCTTTCATCGTAGCCATATGCTTTTATATGCTGGTATTTCTTATTGCCGAGTTCACTCGAAAGCTTGTTGACGGGTAAATTTTTAGTTACTTACATTATTAAATGTATTATAGTTTGTTCTGTTGTAAATTTATGGATTTATAAATTGTGCTTAATGTCATAAGTTCATTGTTTTGATGTTTTTGGGTTGTTCTTGATATCATAAGTCTTGAACTTGAATTATTTAGTTACTTAGAAATAACAAAACATAATATATCAAAAAAAAACAAACAAACCACTGTTTATGGTTTAGAGTTTTTTTAGAAATTGAATACTGCAACTTGTCTTAAAGTGAGCCATTATTTATTAAAATTGACGTGCAGCTCATTATTTGACCTAACTGCAACATTGTCTTTTAGTTATCGAATATAAATACTGTGTATTTGGTATTTTAGATTTGTTACGGCCGGCTCTTTGCTTTATTATTTTTTACTAGAAGCTATCGCGACAGCTCAAATGTGTTCTTGCGTTTATGAAAACGGTATGAACTTCTTTCTCATCTTTTCAAGGCATTACATGTGCGAAAACTGCTGTGTTCTAAAAAATCTTCATTATTTTGCCTGTAATTTCAGCTGTCATAATTCGTCACTATGGCCAGTTGGGCTTTTTTTTCGCAGTTTATTCGTTACTTTTTGTTGCTAGTACTATGAATCGAGGAGCATTTGTCTCACCACTTCCACCTATTGAGCTTTTCTACAAAAATACCATTTCGTAAATGCTTCTATTATTTTTGTTTTTTCAACGTTTTTCTAATGTTTGATATTTCTAGAACCTTTATTGGATTGAAAAAATGCATTTTAAGTCATGTGTCTCATTATTATGGTTAATATATTTCAGAAATTCTATTTATAGATATGTTTCAGAATATTCTGCACAGGGATACAAATTACAGGTTGGGAAGGTTCTTGGTAACGATCGCTGGTCAAATTGTTGGTGGTTTTTCTGCTTATCGGGTGGCTCGTAATTTGTGGTACTGGTCATTAAATCTTTCCACCGATCATGCTGTTTTCTATAAAAATACTAGTTGCGAAATTGCCTACAAGGTTAGCTATTTCTCAAAATAACCTGATTGTTCAAAAGTATTCCAATCCTACTTCCTAAAAAATTCATTTGTTTTTCGTAAGAATTTGACGTTAATTGTATTTTTGTTAATGATGCTTCCAATTAAGATTATTTCTGCATTATCTTTACTTCATTTATGTTGTTGTAGATTTTGGCTCTCATGCTAAATAAGAAAAATTACTACAGCTCAACCTGTAGACTACATTTGTTAAATTTTAGATACCAGTATTTAAGTTTTAATTGAAATCATAGTAAATCCTCCAAGCTTTATCTTTTTTTGTTTCAATAATCGTACACAGTCATGGTTCAAATGCAGCAAATTCAGCATGATTCACACTAAAATTTGTTCAGTTATATCTTTTGATACAAAGCACCACTTTAGGTACCATTCGTCTTTGTTCTTTCTTTTGAAGTGATTGGGTGTTTCCTAATGCGCTTCATTTTGTGTCGAATTCCAGCTCATTCAAAAAAGCTTATTACACCAGCTGTTATATCAGCCTTCTTAACTTTTGGTCAGTATTGCTTTGAAGTCATTTTTATTTTTTATGCAAGAATTTACCAAAAAAAGTTTGTATTAAGTATTAAAACTTCATCATGTCTTTCAACTATAAAACAGTTTAATTTGTTAGCTTTCAGCTTTATTAGTGCTTGGTGTTCCTGGTCTGAATCCAACAGTTGCTTCATCACGTTTGCAAGGATGTGACGGACTGGATACTTCTTGGTTTATTCTGACTTATTGGATATGTCCTGCAATAGGTTGGATGTTGTCAGTTTTGAATGATGAACGTATAATTGGGTCTGTTGAAAGAAAAGAAAAATAAGGAAAAGGGTTGGAAGGGAAATATATTAGTGAAAATAATCATAAAATTTCTGTAAAATTGTTTGGCACTTTAAAGATTTCTTTGAATCAAGGTATCATGAATGGAGTTTATTCACGTCATATTAATTTTTTCATAAAATTATTATCCCTTTTGTTTTTTGTTGCTTTCGTTAATCTTTACTCGCTGCGTACTGTAACAAAGTTTGTTTTTTTAAGTCCAGTGCTTTTTATCGGAAATCGTTTTTATCATGCCTAAATTAGGAAGTGATTTTTTTTTCTAATATTACTTCTATTAGTTGATGTTATTTATGCTTGTATGTTGCAATGTTTTCATGAAGTTCATTATAGTGGTATCATATTCCATTACCCAAACAACTTATTTATCCTGAAAATATTTAATTTATTTTTGTGTATAGAATGCATTTGCAAAATAATAATTTATAATTCATTGTGGTAAAAGTGATCAATTTATATTACAAAACGCGTTTTATTTATATGTTCCTATCGTGCTGTTGGAGCTGTATAAATAACTTTGTGTTTTATAAGCCTGCTTGATAACAGAAGAATAAAAACCTCTTAGATATTAGACAGTGAAGTTTTACAAAAGTAGTCATTATAATACAGTAGTAAATAGAAAGCACGAATATCGAGAGCTGTATAGCATATTTAGGCGTGTGAGGGTTCCGTCGAGGTTTCTAGTGAGGTTCTGATCTCAGCTGTGACTATTTAATATGTTGGTGACTTTTTTTTGCTGAATGAAGTCATAAATAAGGGAGGCGTAAGTTTTTTTTTGCTATGATTGTTAAGGATTAAGAGATCTTGATAATTTCCACATGACTGATATTGTTATTAAGTCATGAAGTAATTGGATTTGCATATGCTTGTATGCGTGTATTTTCGTTATTTATTGTGAATGGGGAGCAGTGTTCATTTTTAGTAATAGTGTGTGTGATATGTAGTGATTAATATGATGCATTTTCATCTCATTATCAATAATGACTAGCTTTGCAGCAAAAGCTTTTTATCCTTCATATTAACACATGCCCCCAAAAGGTCATCTCTCTCTCATTTCTACACTATTAACTTGGTATTCAGACGTTTATATATATCGTCACACATATTTTTATCGTTTTAAAAATCTATCTTTCAGTTCTTTTTCATTTGATAAACAGTAGTTGAGAAATTATAAATAATTGTTGCATTTATCACTTACGAGCATGTGTATGAATTGCGCACTGTTTTTATATATAACAGTAATGTACGGTTTCAGGATCGAGCAAGAAATAACTAACTTCTGTTGATATTGTCACTCTTACTGCTACTTCTATCAATTAAGTCATGTTTACTTTTTCACGCTCCAGGTACAAACTGTGCAAGGCAAAAAGTCTCGCTAAAACTGTTTTACTTCAACACAAAATTAGTAGCACTTATAATAAATTAATTTCAATTTCACCTTCTTAAATTCAGTTTTTTAAAGTAATTTAAACTTCATAAATTACACTTGTCTGAAATATTATATATATAAGGATGGCTGCATGGAATATTGTAAGGAAAATTTAATGCTGAATGCGTTATAATTCGTCAATACAGTAAATTATTAAAATTATACTGCTATGATTTGGATGCAACATCTTTAAATGTGCAAAATCGCATTCTAGTTTTGTATTCACGATCTGATTTTTTTTTAAACTTCAAAATAAAAATGGAAAATACTTCAAAAAGTATGTTTCAGTTTCAGAAATGAAGATTTCAGCCATAGTTTTCTAAAGTCGTTCATCTTCCTTCTCTCATTTCATTTTCATTTCTTTTCAATTTCACTCATTTGATAGTATTCTTTCTTATACTTCCTATTTTCATGATCAGCGCAGTTATTAATATACTTCTATGCTCATTAATTGCACGGTTTTCGGTAGCATTAATTTTGCACCAACATAGAGCATTTTTCAGACTTTTTATAAATGATTGGTGTTGGGATAATTACCAGTATTCATCTTCATTCTATTTATTTTGTCGTATTTCATTTCTCATACAATGTAAGCATTACTCAGTATTTAGCACTTTTGAATTTGGTAACAAAACCTCTCAAATGAAAAAAACATTTGCAGATAACAGTCATTAATTCTTATGTAACTATATTAAATAAATCAAGTAAAGCTAGAGATGTGCAACAGGCAGTTTCCTGTTTACGTAGTTCAAATTCAAATGTGACTTATAAACTGTTATTGCTGTCTGAAACAATTAAAAAATATTTTCACGGAAATAAATTTTATCGTTTTTAAAATTTATCTTTCAGTTGTTTCTTAAATGTCCATTTCATTGAGTTGATAAATTATTGATAAATGATGCATTTATGTGTAATTAATTTCATTGCATACGATTGTGACTTACGTATAATTTGTTTCAGATGTGAAAGATGTCAAATATTTAATTAGTTTGCTAATTAAAAAAAAAACAGCAGAAATAATTTTCAGCCTTTGACTTTGAAATCCTTTTTGAATCAATCACTTTTTGATTTCATCTTTTTGAGTTAGAAATATCAAATTTGTTGGCTGTGCTATATTCATACTTTTACTAATTTCTGCAAACGTTTCTGCTCTCTTCTTCTGGTACCATTACTAGGCATTCATTTCCACATTGTGTTTCATTATTTTATGTGATATATTGCCAAAAAAGAACTTTAGTGTGAATTGGCGCTACAAAAATACATACTGAACTATCTTAACGTGTAAAGTCAATGACCACTACTTATCATGAATAATGAAGTGTGATCTGACAGAGGTATGTTTAAATTCTGTTCACTCCATTTCCCTTTTACAACTTACTTTGAAATAAGAATAAGCATTGAAAATGAGCTAGTTCAAGTGATTTACAGGTGTATTTCTATTTCTATTATGAATACCTAATTTTGAGCTGATATTTTATCCGAAATGAGGTAAAACTTTAAATGGACCTATATTTATAAATATCATAATTTGTATTATAGTGAACATTTTCATAAGTGATCATTGAGAGATCATTCTCTGATTTGGATGACATTAGATGTAATAAATATGGCATTTTCAATCTTCAATATTTATTTAAGATAGACAGCAGGCGTTATGAGTATGAAAATGAAAGATTTACTTGATTGTCGGATTGGATGAGTAATCTGCAATGTAAAGTAAAAAACAGTGAGATTTATACACGAAAAGCTTCAGCACACAGAATTTATATCTGTTTGCAAGATATCTTTGGTAGCATGAATCTATAATGTGGATTAACTTCATTTTTTACTTAGTTTACACATGATCATGATCTCGTACCAGAAATAAGCTAATTTGTTATGAATAATGAGGAATGTTTTTCTAATTGTACACAGAACAAGGAGCATCAGAATAATAAAATATAAAGCATATGCTTAAGGTAATGAGTTAGAATAATTTTATGAACACTTACAAATGTTAACGGATATTTCAAGCTAAGATTCATGCTGTTTTATGTATAACTAATGCATGAAATTGCTATGACTTCGATCAATTAGAAATAGGTTTATGGGTTTAGTAATACAAAAGTATTATTAATTTTTGCGCACAACTGGATCATAGTTCAGCCTCAAGAAACAATAAATACTTCACTAATTCAAAAATTGAGTAAGTAATGCAAATAAATGCTGAAAGAATACTTGATGATTGATGAACGATGCTTAGAAATGAATTATCGAACAAAGATATACTCCAATGTTTGTTGCAGAAGCAAAATCTACTGGCAGTAGACTCTACGTTCATCAAAATTCTGCAATGAATAATGTGAATTTACAGCAGTTATTAGCACACTGAACTGAGAGTAGAAATTGTGTTCTGATTTTTGAAAACGAAATTTTAAGTAAAAAACAATACATGATGTAGCGGTTAGAGCAAAATAGAACTATGTAAGAGATCTTTCTAAATTTTTTTTACAATACAAATTTTGCTCGTTGAACTGTTGTTATATTTTTAAATGCATATTTCAAACAAGTACAATATTTCACATCATTGTTTATTAATTTTTCAAATTTTAAGCTACATTAAGCAGCGTAAAATTCTAAAGTTTCAAATACAAAATAAGCCCAATCCAATTAAGTCATTTTATGTTTATTTGCATGAACAATGTTTTATGTGCTAAAATGAAAATCCAAAAAGAACATGTCATTTTACTTTTTAGCCAATGCTTAACAATGCCATTTCCTGACATTGCCAATGCTGCTTTTAACGACTATAAAACTATAAATAGATTTTAGTAATACAGAAATATTACTAAACAATCATTTATATAGTTATTTTCCGCTTCTTCTGCTCATTAATCTTCGTTTTGGACTCTTACTAGTTATATTTTTGCATGAATTTCAATTAATTCCTTAACTTTATAAACTAAATAAATGAAGAAAAGCCATTGAAATGGCATAATGCTACATTGTAATTGATAACATATTTATAAATTGTTATTTCCACTCTGCTTAGTCAAAAAGAAAAGTAGAACTAACATCATATTTACTCATGACATCATGTAAATAATTAATATTGCTAGTAATTCACTAAAAATTCATAGTTGCATTTACTAAGCTAAAAACTTCAGCAGTTATTATTCATCCACAAAAAATTGGTATGACAAAATAGATTTTGTTGATGATAAATTGCAATAAAATATTTTACTTGTGGCAATTTCTTGTCCGTTTTATTTGGAAGTAAGAAAAACCATTTTATACTCATTTTAAATTTGTAAATTTTTTACTTATTTTACATTTGCTTTGAATAGTAAACGTGTTTAACGTTAAGTCAGTTGTTAAATGTTACCGCAGTTTGACATGTTTAAACTTTTCGTCCGTTCATTAATTTTTGACTCATATCCGTTTATTCCTTGCATTTGTTAAGCAAGCTAGATTCAGCTTAAACCTAATAATATTACGTCAAATCAAAAATCTTAAAGTTTGCCTTAAGCACTGTTAATTAGTTCTTAAACTGGAAATGATAAATGAGTGCAGCCTTGTAATCTTTTCTTCTGTTTAACTTCTGTTCATGCCACTATTGCTCTCCTGCGTCCCATCGAATCTTTTATACTTATGGTGTAATCATTATTGTAATCACCATCATTATTATTAAAAATATTAAAAAATTCATCAAAAAATCATTGCTCTCAAAATTACTCTATTATTCTTGAGATGTATTTATCTATCATTTTCAATTATCAACTATTAAACTACAATATTTTGATCACTTATTCTTTTGTGCATTCTGTATAACTGTAATGATTGCAAATATATTACGTAATGAAGATATGCTTTTCAAAATTTGTAGTCTATCTGCTTTTTGTTGAAAAAAATGTACATTTTGTAGTCAGAAATTAAATCAAATGCTATGAGTTATGCGATGACTACAAAAAACTGCCAATTGCAAAATAAATTCCTTAATTTGAGTCATGTAATATGTATTAATTGGTAATTAGTCACTGCATGAATTTTTAAAATTTTTTAATAACTTTTTTATTTTGCTAAATTGAAATTTAAATATGATAGTAATCAAAAATTCATTTAAACTAGCTAGTTTATTTTCATTGATTACTGCCTGCAATAAAGTTATTATTCTTTTTAGCTAGCAATCAAACAGACCTATACATAAATGCATATATAAAATCCGTAGAGGATGATGATGATTTTATTCCAAGCAGCTCTATGATATCAATTTTGACATTTTTTTTTCTGAATGCAAGTTATCTCACTTTCAAAAACATTGACTACTACTTTTTTTCATTTATCTGATTACCACATGGGAGCTGACTTTACCAATTATTATAAGCTTTTTGCTCATTTAACTTATTCTGTCTTAATAGCAATATGATAAGCTTACATTACCTAAAATGAAATGTTCCCGTCTTCTCCTCAATAATCTTCGTTTGTTAAAAAAGAATTAGTTTTGAGAGGAGTGACTGCTAGAACAACTGCTTGCAAAATAGAACTTTGCATTACACTGCCCGCTCAATTCAAGACTTCAACATAGAGAAAATATTTTACTTAGATGTTGAATCCTAAAAGTTTTTTTTTTTCAAATATTACCAATAATGGTGGAACAGATTGAGTGAATTAATATATGGATGAATAAATGAGTAAATAGATAGGTAGATAGATAGATAGATGGATAGATAGATGAGTAGATAGATAGATAGATGAGTAGATAGGTAGATAGGTAGATGGATAGATAGGTAGATAGATAAATAAATAAATAGATGGATAGATAGATAGATAAAATAAATAAATAAATATATGAAAAAATAAATACATGTTTGCTTGTAACTGATTGATTTTATGCAAGAATAGGTGAATATTTCTTTCAATTTTTTACAGTGGAATGAATTAAATTTTGCTGGATATTTTAAATCCAGAAATCAAAATATATGAGTGATGCATATTTCCCTGTTTTCATTGCATCAAATGATAATTATGTAAGCATAGTGTCACTTTATGATTAACAATTTTTTGTGTGCTTTTACAATTTATTCATTGCTTAATGTTGACAATAAAATTCATGTTGCAGGCAGTTTGAGTATTGAAATGAAGCACAATTTGTAAAATTGATCATTTCATTAAGTGAGCAAGTACACGCACGATAAATGCTTTTTGAAATTGGAAGAAAATTCCTTCCGGTTGTTTTTCTAAGCAAAAATTTGTTGCCAAAAAATTCTGGTTTAACTTACGTCTAATTGAATATCAATAATTGCAATTTTGAGTAATATGAAAGTGTTTATTTGCAATTTAAATTTCTTCTCAAACTACTTTATCTCTTCTTTGAGCTTTTTTTTTTTTGATACCAACTGAAATGTGAAATTGAATAGAGATAAAATAAATGATTAAAAAAGTACTCGACTGTCTCAGTCAAAATAAACTAGTAATGGTAATGATAGTGATAACTGAATTATCAAAGAAAGTAACAGCAAAAAGTAAATTTGTCTATTCGAATTGTTTTGAAAAGTTTTGAATGTTTTTGCCTTCACTTTTGCTCATTAGAGAAGTTTATTTATTATCATTAATGCTATAATCACCTTAGAAGAGTTTTATCAGTTTCAAACTTTTGTTTTATCAGTAATTATGCCTTTTGAAAATAGTTTTGAGTTGTTCTTTTGAAGTGTATAATGGACAAAACTGATAATCAGAATTGGCGTATCTTAATTTTAATAATATGCTTTGCTTTGCTTTTTGTTGCTTTTTTTTTCAAATATACTAAACAATTAATTAGTAAGCAAGTTTTTTAGCTTCGAAACATAATTAATACTGGCAGCTGTAATAAACCTGATTGTATTAAACTGCTGACCTCTAAAACCATTAAATGGATGTGGTGGATCTGATTGCTGCAATCATTTAATAGAATTTGAGTTTAATGAATAATGCAAGAAACCAATAATGAATTATCCAATCTTCAACAACCTTTCGTTGTTTTGGGAAGGTAATTTAAATATTTATTCATTTTCTGCTACATGAGGTAAACTTCTGTTTTCATAATATCAACGAATGTTTAAAATACATAAAATCTACTTACAAGTAATACTTTTCTACCAGAAATATTAGCATTGATAATTTGGATAACATTTTTCATGAATGATTTACTAACGTCAATTCTAACTATTTTAGAAGAAATGATTTTTGACTTTCAATTTGAGCTGTACATAGCTCTTACTTTTCCATCTATCATTATTTAAAATATTTCAAGGCGAATTTTACTATAGAAATTGTAATAGCTAATAATTTCTACATTTAAATTTCTCACCAATTTCTTTTACCTCTCTTACTTCTTTTTTTAATATCATATAATTTGTTGACTACACTTGCTTAAAATTAAAGGCAAATTTAGATTTTAATGCCTAAAATCATTCTATATTAAACCAATTCTCGAAGCAGCTGAACAAAATAATGCGAAATTAGTTGATGCAAACTGCTTAAATTCATTCAAGTAGCAGTAGTAAAATTTTCATTTTGAACTGTTTGTTTACATTTTTCTAACTTTTGTCATTAACTGCCCTCAAAATGTGTTTTTATTGGTATATTTTTCTTACATTAAAGTAATCCTTACTAAACTTCAATTCTTTGCTAATTAAATTGACTACTGTTAATAATTAGCATTTAATTTTACTCAACTATAATGCTTTTTGATATATTTCATTTGATGAAAAAATACTGGACTATTTTTACTGAGTTACACGCATTTAATAACTTAACTTATAAGTTTTAACTTTTTTTTTTTGCTGAATTGTTATGACAAAAAAAACTTGTGATATTATCATGAAATATCATAACTTATCATAAAATTTTTTTAGCATCAAATAATTAACGTTTAAACTAACGATTAAAAAAGGCAGACAAATTTGACCATTGTTATTTTTATATGTTGCATGACCAATTTATACTAGATCCACATTTACAATTATATTTTCTTATTATGCTTGAAATAAGCAATTTTAATAATGAATTAATTTTAGAACTAAAAAAGTATCTTTCAAAATTATTTTTTAATAAAGCCTTTAGAATTTCAACTACTTTGTTTGATTTTAGATTAAATTTTAGCATATAAGTTATGAAAATTTTTTTCTTTTCAATTATTTATTGTATTGCCAGTAAATCTATTCATTCGAAATGTATTTTTTATTCAGTAAATTTACTTAGTAAAGATAAAAGTAAGCATGCAAATAAATCAGTTTTAGAATATAAGTAATTTTTTTTCTTAGCTTTGAATTTGTTAAAACGTGGGAGTAGCATAGAAAGATATTAATGTATTTTTGGTTTATAAGAGAAAATCTGCTGAATATAAATTTATTGCAAGTATTTTTTTCATTCAATATTTAAGACTTGAATAGAAAATTTCAAATAAAGGTGAAAAATGCTTGAAATTTAGCTACAATATATGTGGAATGATTAAGCGTAAAATTGTGGATGTGATGAATTGTGTGCAATATGCTAGTAATTAACAATAAATAGAGTTTCTTATTTTTGAACAAATAGTTGTTAGTTGTTCTCATTTCACAAAATATAGCAACAAGACTTGATTTGCAAAATTAGGCTATTTTTTAGTTTTGTAAATTGGAGAAACAAAATGTAACTTTCAAAGGTAAAGGAAAGAGTATTCTCGATAAAAGTTATATTTGCGCAACATCATCATAAAAGAAGTTATTTAAGCAGACATTATTTTTTCAAAGTTACATCAAAAACATTTAAGTTCATTGAATACTTGGAATTATGCATTTTTCTAAAAAAATAATAGAAATTTAATAAAGTTATTTTCGAATAATTCTATTTTTTACTAATTTTGACTTGTGTAATAAATTTTTGCAATGATTATGCATTGTCTTCAACGTAATTTCAGTCTATCCAGTTATTAAAAAGTGCTATGCATACAATTGGTAAACTTGAATTTTATAACTTTATTCCGATATATTTCTGACTAATTAGTTTTTTGTACATTTTTTTTTTTTGCAATACCAAAATTATATACGGTATTCAAATAATATCGCTTAGTTGTTACTATATTTTAAAAATTGCTGTAATTGAAATACAACTTTTCAGTTTGTGAATGTTTTGTTGTGCAACTTGTGACTGCTATTACATTTTAGAAATCTATTTTTAAATTCCTGAAATAATTTATATAAAAGTTATACCACGCAGACAGACTGTACATCTGATTAATAAAATCAAAATTTAATAAAAAGATAATAAACTACGAGTCATACTGAAGAGGTAAGAAAATGATGGGATTTGACTGATTAGATGAATATCGTCATTGGCTTTAATAAACTTGAACAAGTTTTTTTTTCTTTATAATTATTTGCAAATTATTTACTTTTTATGGCCAATAATTTTTGCAATATTTTGCTACAGTATGCTGTTTTATCTAAGAGATAAGCGAGATCTAGCAAAAATATGCATCAGTTTTTTGAAAAAATTTTATCTCATGCAACAAGTCTCAATTTTTATTCTATGAAAAAAGATTTCTTTTTTGTTTCCATTTGTTTGCATCGTAAAATGTGTTGTTAAATATTCATTAGCACTGCTATGACTAATTCTATGTACATTATTAACATAAAGATTATGATAGAAATCTAATCTTTCTATTACTTGAACAGATATATATCCAAAAATTTCAATTATGACCCGAAATAAAATTGAATAATGCAAATTGCGATACTACTGCATTTAGTACGTAATCTTTATGGAAAGAACACGTAGCAAAACGAAAAGCGAAGAGGTTTACGTAAGTTTGCATATCTTTTTAATTTTCATAACTTTAGTAATGGAACAGTTCGATATGGCGTTTATTTGTAGATCTAATCTTGGAAGCATTTAATGAAGCTGTAAAAATTATTTGTGAACTCTCATTGCCTTAAAAGTTTGAGATATCTCAAAACTTTGCCTATGATATCATCATTTGTTTTGATCTTTATTTAACAAATGAAGACTATTTGAAAGATTTTCTTCTTCTTTGATGATAAGCAAATAACAGTGATTTATTTCAAGTTACTCAACTCTTCAATTTTATATTGTCTTACTTTACATTTTGCAAAAGTAGTTGTCTCAATTACCTGCTCTGATTTTGCTTTTATTAAATTCAATTTACTAGAAGAAATATTTGATCAGTTTGTATTTATGATCCTTACAGTGATTACTATTAATTTCAAGTAAATTATTGACCTGAAATGAAAATGAATGCTAATTTGTTGTAGTGTGAAGAAAGCCAGATGACTAGACTACTTTCTCGACGGCTTTCAACGAGAAGGTTTGCTTATATAATTATTTTCAGCAAAAATTAATCGTTTTCATTATTTTCTTACTTTATTTTGTTTAAACAAATTTAGTTCACTTTGTGTTTGCTTGTTTTTCTTTCATTTTTGGACATATCATCTCATGAGTTATTCTTATTTTAAACTCAAAATGTTTGATTTTTTTTTTTTTGCAAAATATATTTATTTACAGAAATTAAGCTGTTATAGTAAACTATAGGATAGTATCACATGCAAAAATTTTTTATTTCTGCTAAACTTCCAATGTGCACAAATTGAAACATCACATCAAACCAAAATCAAGTTGTTTAAAAACATTACATTTGGTTTGGTGGCTCAAAGCATCAAGTTAAGATAAAAACTAAGAAAGTAAGATTGAAACAAATTAATATCTGAGAAGTCACTTCATTATAAAATTCACTAATTGCTCATGTTGAATGCTAATCTATCGAAAATAAGAATACTAAAAGAAAATGGTTATTTATTTGCATTCATTCTGATGCCCATCAGATTTCACATATGTGATTTGCTTATCATCTTAAAATTTTCTACTTTCTATGTAATAAAGCTCATAATAGTTGTGATTAATATTGCTCGCTGAAATTTATTGTTAATGCAAATTAATATTTTAATTTAAGTATGATGAAAAACAAATTAAATACAAAATTGTTTCTATTATTAATTTTATGAAATAATATGAAACTGTAACCTTTCTATCAACTATTGAAAAGTCAAAAACTTTTCATAGCAATTAAGTATTATCGCTAGAATTGACAAGTTATCATTAATAAATACTTAAAAAATTACTTGCAGTCATAATTAAATTACAACTGGAATAGCTAATGATTAATGAGAATAATTTATTGCTTAATCTAAAATGTTTAATTCAAGGATAAATATTTAATATATTTGATCTATACTATACTCTCAAAGTATTTCGTATGAAAATTTTTTAATTTTTCAAAAAGTAACTTTCACTGCACATGCCAATGTTCCTGGAGATCAAAAAAAATGATCGCTGAAAGCAGTTGTGAATAATTTTTCTCGTGTAATGTTTCAATCTATTTTCCAAGTTTCTTCCCAAAGAGTGGATGAAATAGTTATTTTGTTGGATTGCTGCAAAATTTTGATTTATATTCACTTTTCTTTTTAATTTATTTTATTATGGATAAGTCAAAGATATATATATATATATATATATATATATATATAT